>LPNX010998588.1:221160-276295 GCA_001517045.1 Pseudotsuga menziesii | reverse complement strand
CCAATACCTGCAATATATTGGTTCAATTTTTGATAATTTTAAAACCCACAATATGAACTAACGTGATAGGATATTGGTCAACAAGTGAAGCCCCCGTGCTGGGAAGGAAACATGATTGAATGTATGATTTTTCATATTATTCAAATACGGGAAAACATGATTGAGATTAGCCGATGATTCATTTACCGCAAGTATCATTGGTTTTGAAAGACTCGAAGATGGATTGGCCGGATCAACTGTATGGTTTCTATCGTTTCAATTTCAACTGGAGCAAGATTATCAACTGTTTCTGTAAATGTTTCAATATTGGGTTGATTTTGATCTTCTCTATTATTATGAATTGATGTTAAAAATGGGTTAGTTTCACACTCTTTATGTATCCATCTCTGTGTTTTATTGGGTCCTTCAAGTTTTGGTGACTCACCTCGCTGCCACCATGATTAGCGAATCAGGAGAGAAGCCACTTTGAATTTTGAATTTTTAGAATTGAAAAATATATATAAAAAATGTAATCAACCAATTCTAGAGGCAATCTAGACTCCAAACAGAAACAAAAGTGTCCACACCACTAAAAAAATCCCTAAGGAAGCAACAAGCAAGATTCTTCCTGAAAAAACCAAGGTTTAGTGGAAATTTGAATTTTTATAGGGCCTTCCAAAACTAGTAGCTCTTGAGGGATATTAAGCCTCAATAATTACTAAATGGTGAAGGTACGAGAAACAGTTACACTATTCTTCAATCGCCAAGGGTGCAAGTGTTAGCTCTTGAGTCTTGGATACTCACCCTCCCAAGGAGATGAAACAACCTTGTGTCTATATCAGTAATTGCAAGTGTCCCCCACTCAAAACTGCCAGTGTGATTCTCTAGGAAAAGAAACTATGGTTACCACTTCACAATTGGTGACCAGTTAGAACAGTCGCCAGTGCAGAATAACTCATATATACTAGATATCTTAGAAAAGTGATATCACCTCGAGGACCTGTCACTTAACCAAGACACTGTAATGTGCTCATATCCCACCAAAGAAGCAAGAGGGGGGGTACCACCCTTACTAATTCGGGTTGACCTCATGCTTGACGCTTGTGTTAGAAGCGTTTTCTCGACTAGCACTTTTCGCTACTTATGGTTCATCTCTCTTTAATCAATGCTAGTTTCAAAGTTTCGTGGCTTTGGAGTGTTAACTCATAATATTTACCCAAATCCCTAGCGTAATCTTGTTGGTGATATCAAAAGATAAAATCTTGATTGTTTTAGATTAAGCGTTGATTTTTAAAGGTAATTCGATTAGTTTCGATGAGTGGTGGTGAAATTGATGATGTTTTGACTTATGCTAGTGAACCAAACCAATGCACATATGATTTTAATCCTTACTTTTCATTCGATGAACTCTTTATACTAAAAGAAGGTTAAGAGTTTTTTCAGAGAGCCTTTCACACATGCATGTATTTCGTTTTTCTACAAAAACAAATATCCCTAACTCAATAAGAATTTTCAATAAAATAGGGTTATGCAAATTTTTTGGTGATCTTCACTATTAAATTTGAGGACCACTTTCTCATTCACAGGACCACTTGAAAGAGAAAGTGAAGAGGATACTTGTGGTATTCGAAATTTCTTAGTTAGGATTTCAAATTGTGTGGCAAGTTAGCAAGGTTATTTGACTTCGAAAATTGGGGCCTAAAGCTTCACTTATTGAAATAATGTGTCATGTCTTTTAATTTTCCATGATTTTACTTATGCAAGTATGAGATAAAAATGATACCGTGAGACTATATCATCATCTTGAAACTATTCTTCCTTATCCCTCCTGTCAAAGGTTTTCTTCATTTTCTCCTGATGTACTTGTACCTTATCATAAGATTTTTATCTTACATTATTCAATTCAATGATTTGATTTATCCTCCTCTGCACATGGTTTGGCTCTTCCTCCTATTCCTGTAGCAACTACATCACATGAAAACCTAAAGACGTTGGAAATACCACTTATGATCCATATACCAATTGGAAAGGTGACATACCAATAGCCCTTTTAGTACTGATTCTATCTTCCCATAAAGCATACTTCAATTTGGTGTACTAGGCTCTCTTATTCTCTTCTAATAACTTCTTGATTATCCTCACTAAAATTTTATTAGAAGATTCTACAAGCCCATTCCCTTAAGGATAATATGCAGTAGAATGATTGAAACTGATATGATACTAGTGACAAAAGGTGATCATTTTTTTAGACTTTAAAGTTGGTGCATTATCAGTCACAAGTCTCTCAGGGCATCCAAACCTTGACAAAATATTATTTTCCAGAAATCCATAATAACAACATTAGTATCCCTCCTAGTAGGTATAGCTTCAATCCAGTTAGTAAAGTAATGAGTTGCAGTCAAGATCCATCTATGCGGGCTAGAATAATTTGGGTTAATTTCTCCAATGAAATCTAACCCCACCGTTGAAAAGGTGCTTCTACTTAAATAGGATTAAGTGGTAATGGAATTAACTTACTCTTCCTATCAAAGATTTGGCACGGATGGGAGGTTGTCATCTCTTTATAAACATTAGAAAACATGGTTGGCCAATAGAATCCAACCCTTAAATTTTTATTTCTAGACACTTTCCAAGAATAATTCCCTTCCAAGAATGATGCCCTCCACACACTCCTTGGTGAAAATCCTTCATAGTCTGTTGGGCTTCATTCTCTAGCAAAAAATTAGCAAATTGAACCATGGGATTTTCCAAAATAAATACTTTAATGAAAAACTTAGCTGATTTTAGATTTACTCGTCTAGCTCTGGTTTTACTTAATCCTGGAGGTTCTTGTAAATTCTTCAAAACATACACTATATCACTATACCAAGGACATAAATTGAAATATGTGATCACCTGTAATCCTGCATCCCATTGATCTGAATTATTAGAGTGTTAAAGTATTGAACCATTGATCTATAGGAAAATGAGAGCAATTGAAAGGTAGAATTGTGCAGTGGAATATCAAGAACAATGCACATTGAACAAGACAAATTTGAGACAAATATGATAAGAATTGATCAGTTAATCACAACATTAATCTTCATTATTCCAGTAGTAATACAACAGTGTTACAATAAGGAGAATTTGAATCATGTGGATAAGATTCGAATCTACAAATTAAACCTGTCTGACTGGCTAACACAGTGTGTCTAAATCACTTCATGAGAGCCACTAGTCTAACTAATGATGTCTAAATCAGTCTACAATCAGTTAAACTAGTTAAACTAGTTAAAATAATGAGGTAGGTGGAAAAAGGTGCCACTCCCCCATGCATCCATGAAAAACTGGCGCTAGACTAATTGAGAGTGATCTAATTGATTGTAACTAGAGGTTGACTCAGCATAAGTGCCTACCTACCACAACCAACTGATGGAGTATTTTGGTGGCACTCAGAGTGGATCCTATAATGTAGGGATTGGCACTGGTGGGACTAATGGCACTAGTGGCACCAGTGGCACCAATATCATGGTGGCACCAAACTCATCCAAATGACTCCTAAGTTAGGAAATATGTTCAAATAGACTATATATGGACAAGGGAGGATTATATAATCATAACAACCCCCTTAATCCTGACTTGGAAAAATATGGGTTTTAGAAACTAGGCCAAAAGTCACCCATACAATCTAATGAAAAATAAAACTGGAAATTTCCTTCTTTGGGTAAAAACTTGTAAAATTTTGCTGCAATTTGTAGCTTTGTGGAGAAGCTATGCAGAATCATGGTTTTTTTGTGCATCAACATCCCGGGACTATGCATGTGAAACTTTCCATATTCTTTCAATATGCTGAATTTTGCTTTTGTCTCTTCTTTATAGAGGAGGAATGGAATGATCCATTTTGTTCTTCAGTGGGCCAAATTGTGGATCATTCGTTATCATCAAGTAGCATCTTCCTATAATTTTGTTGCACCGCTCTGTAGGTAGCGAAGCTGTGTGAGAGAGTGCAACATATTCTTTTTTATACTGGTACCTTGCTTTTCTTCTATCATCTAGATCCGCAGCATCATTCCTAGCTCCTTCAATGATATTTTCAACCCATTTAATCTTCTGATTCAGAATAGGAGCTAGATCTAGATCTGGATCATCTTGAGGTACAATATCAATATCAAGATCATGTTGATTTTGTTCCTCATCTTCTAAAATTGAAATATTAGACAACATATCATTATTTGCAAATAGTAATTAAAGAGAGTTTATAATAACACCCCTTTTGAATTGCTACTAAGATTGTGCTAGAGCTGAGTATGGAAAAAAGTGTGAGAATTCATATGCCTTGGAGGCATGGTTTGCAATACCCTTCGCTATAATATCCTGGTTGAGATATTTGAGATCACCACTGAGTCAGGACCAAATACAACTTTCTTTGGTGAGCCAGTATGTGTCATCTGATAAAAATATAACAAATTTGTTGCAAGAGAGGGAACATAGAGTACATTCTTGAACTTACCATGTTTTATTTTAATAGAACCTATACCTATTGCTGGGATCTGTGAATTATCCCCCATATGAATTGTAGGTCCTCCTGAGAGATCCAGAGTAGTGAAGGTTTCTTTGGAGGAAACCATGTGGTTGGATGCTCCAGAATCTATCAAGTAAGACTTCGATTGAGTGAATCCTGCTTTCAAAGTATGGAACCTCTCATATTCTTCAGTATGCTCTCCAACTTTAGACATCTCTGCACCTTGTGAAAGGGAAATATTGTTATGTTCAAGGAGTTTTGTCAACTGTTCGATGGTATTCTTCATGCCCTAGCTCTCTGGATGAAAGACTCTTGTACAGTATGGACAATTAGTCTTCTCAAATTTATTCTTTTTTCTTGGAACTTGAGGCTCCATCGAAATATATTCGATTCTCTTTTGGCTTCGAATCAATGGCTTTGGGATCCTTCCCTTTGTGCTTCCCTTTGGCTTTCACATTGTTTGAGTCTGAAATTAAGAGTGCTTGATTCTTGTATATTTGAATCACTCCCATTTGAACCAATTTATCATGCTCTTGTATTAATGACTCAAATAAAGCATCTAGAGAAGGAATCATCCAATTGGGGATGGAAGCTCTTCCGAAATGGAATCTAGAGACAAAAAGTGAGTACTCATAGCCAATATTGCTCAGTACAGACAACACAAGTTGCTCATATTTCCTCTCTAATCCACATTATTTGCATTGCAGTACTAGTGACTTGTATTTTGTAAAGAATTGTTGAATAGATTCAAAACTCCAAGGCTATAGAGCTATGATCTCATTCTCTGAAATATGACTTCAAAGCTCATCATGTTTTGCAAACAAATATTCAATATCCCAAGCTTCCTTCGGAGTCCTTACTCCCTCAATATGGAACAAAATATCCTGGTAGATATGAGTGCACATCAAGCCAATTCAAAAAAAATTCTTCTCAACATACTATTGGGGATCAGTTTCTCTTCCCATTTTCATCCCATACAGACCAATATTGTGCAAGTATACATGTATATCTTCCCTCCAATTAGAGTATTTGAAGGGTGTAAGGATTCGGGGTATGAGAGTTGAAGAATCCATTTTTATGTATGTTGAACCAGCTAATTCCTCATGAAGCTACGTAGGTACCTATAGATAACACTGCAAAACTCAAATCATTTTGTAATCATGTCAATTTCAAGCCTTTCCACCTTGACATGTACACTTTCTCATATTCCTTCACACCAGGATAAACTTCTCTAGAAAGAATCCATGGGGAGAAAGGCTATTATTCCAGGATTTATTTGGAAAATCAGCTACTTCTGGTGTACAATGGAGATCAAACAACACTTGCTGCTATCCTAAACAAGGCTATGATACCATGTTAAATTATTCAACCATTAATCTACATGAAAATGAGAGTAATTGAAAGGTAGAATTGTGCAGTGGAATATCAAGAATAATGTACACTGAACAAGACAAATTTGAGACAAATTTGATAAGAATTGATCATTTAATTACAACATCAATCATCATCATTCCAGCAGTAATACAACAGTGTTACAATAAGGATATTTCGAATCATGTCGATAAGATTCAATATACCAAATAAACCTGGATGACTGGCTAACTCGGTGTGTCTAAATCACTGTATGAGAGCCATTAGTTTAACTTATGATGTCTGAATCAGTCTACAATCAGTTAAACTAGTTAAACTGATGAGGTAGGTGGAAAAAGGTGCCACTTCCCCATGCATCCATGAAAAAAAAGTGCTAGACTAACTGAGAGTGATATAACTGATTGTAACTAGAGGTTGACTCAGCATAACTTCCTACCTACCACAACCAACTGATGGATATTGTTGGTGGCACTCATCGTGTCTCCCAGAATGTAGGGATTGGAACCGGTTGCACCAAAATGGAGCTAGTGGAACCAATGGCACTAGTGGCACCAGTGGCACCAAACTCATCCAAATGACTCCTAAGCTAGGAAAGATGTTAAACTAGACTATATATGGACAAGGGAGGATTATATAATCCTAACATAGACAAGAAATTCAATTGCAAAGATCCATAGTTTGAATCAGTCATTAACTTTGTGAGCCCTTTTCCTTTGACCAAATTTGTAGGTCTGATCTCCAAATCATACTCCAGCAAGAATGCTATCCATTTTGCTCTTTTTCCCTCTGGATCAGGTTGGGTAAGAATTTTTTTCACCACATTGTTGTGCACATAAGAAATGCTCTGAGAATTTAAAATATACACCCTAAAATCCTTCAAAGACTTGACCAATGCCATATTCCTTCTTTTCCATGATGTCATATTTTAAATCTCCATCCATAAATACCTTGTTAAATAAAGAAATGGGTTGCTTTTCATTTTGTTGATTCTTTTGCATCAATACTCCAACTATTGTATGCTCAGAAGCGAAAGAAAATATAATAAAATCTTTAGAAAAATATGGGCTCACTAGAACATGGGCTTCTGTTATTTATTTCTTGATGTCATTAAAATATTTCTTAGCTTTTATAGTCCATTTGATTTCACAATATTTCCTTAGGATATTTGTTACATTCCTCAAAATTTCTGCAAAACTTGGAATAAACCTCCTTAAAAAATTCAATTAACCAATGAATGAATGAATCTCCCTCTTATTTCTAGGAATTTCTACCTTCAAAATAGCCTTTACTCGATCTATATCAATCCTAATCCCATGTTTTGAAATAATATGACCCAACAAATTTCCCTCTTTCATTGAAAAAAATGGATTTTCTAGGATTGAGAGAAATACCATACATCCTGCATTTCAAAAACAACTTTTCCAAATTCTTTATGTGATCCCTGTCATATTTAGAGTAATTTGTAATATCATCCACATATATTGCAACAAAGTTGTCTTTTTCCTCGACAAAAGCTATGTCCATTTTCTTCTGGAAATTTTCTTCTGCATTCATCAACCCAAATGATATTTTGGCATACATAAAGGTCCCCCATGGTGTGGTGAAAGTTTTTATTCTTGATCTTCAGGAAGAACCTTTATTTGGTTGTACCTATAAAAACCATCCATTGTAGAAATACTTTCAACACAAACAACTTTCTGCAATATATGATCCATTTTAGGTAAGGGGTAGTTATGTTTCAATGAAACTTTGTTAAGGTTTCTGAAGTCCACACATAGACTAATTCTCCATTTTTCTTTATGACAGGAACCATATTAGATACCCTCTTTGAAAATTTGAATGTTAGAATAATTTTTGCATTGAATAACTTCCTCACCTCTTTCTCAATTAGGGGAAACAACATTGGATTTATTCTTCTAAGCTTATGTCTGAAAGGATTCTATCTAGTTCTAATGGGAATGGTATGCCGCATAATGGAGGTGTCATATTATTTCATATCTGTGTATCTCCAAGAAAAGACATCGGTATATTTGTTCATTAAATCAATTATCTCTTCTTCTCTTCCGCAGGGAAGTTTTTTGAAAGTTTCACTATTTTAGGAGAATCTTCAATTCCAACATTTTGATATTGAATATCATTTTCATTAGGTTGAACTTTAGGATCTTTGGCTGCATCATTCTGGTCAAATATTTTTTCTAGAGGTATAAGGCCTTTGGGAATGTAATTACCTTTCAACTGTATAATGTCCTTACTTCCAGTCATGTTTTTCAATTTTTTCTTCTCAATGTCTTCATTTGCAAATTGTTCATCATTTTCAATATTTTCTGAATCATGATTTTTTGTATCAATATTGGTATTTACAAGCTCATTTGACAATTCCAAGAATCTCTTTATCTGTAAGTCATGTTCAAATGCTTTCCAATACTTTGAGTTGTTAGGGATAGAAGGTCTATTTACATATTCAATTTTATATTTTTTCTTAGAATAGATAGGAACTTTAAAATTCCCAGCAATAGTGGCTAGAGAATCAACTACTTGATTTTGCATTCTAGGAATTACCATTATTATGTGTTAAGTAAAGAATTTTCCTATCATATCACAAAATTCATTCCTATAATCTCTCATTCTGGGATGTTGTGTTTGATAGCTATTATTCACTTGGTTCACCACTAATTCAAAATCTCCAAAGACGTCTATTATTTTATATTTTAAATCCTTTAAGGCATTCAATCCTAGTAACAAAGATGCATGCTCTGCTACATTATTAGTACAATCAAATGTCAATTTAAAAGAGTACACTTTAAAATCTCCATTTGGAGAAATGATCCAAATACCCGCACTAGCTCCTGCCTTGCTAATTGATCCATCAAAGTACATTGTCCATACCCCTTCTTCTTAATTTTTTTTTGTTCCAATGCTTCTTGCCTCTTAGAAAATTCCTTATCTTCTTTCAATTCACTTACTACCAGAAAGTCTTGTTCAATATCAGAATCGTTGAAAAAGAGGGAAGACCCCAGATCAGTATCTACAACATATATGGGATGATTGTTAGGTTTATCTTGACTGCTAACCACATATGCTAATCTCTTTTCCATGTATAGTCTTCTATGTTCTCCAAACAAAGGAATAGTTGCACATGACATGTCCATCTGCAAAGTTCCTTTAATATTTGAAGCCCAAGATCTTGATAAAAACATACCAAATTTAGGAGGAATATCAACCACTACTACATCCATGATAATTCTCTTGGCAGGGATCTGTGCAAGAGTAACTACCATATATTTAATTATCCCCAAACATTTTACTTTTCTACAATCAAAGGAAAACAAGCCTTTGTAAGGCCTTGTAATCTCTAATCCTAGAATTTCAACCACCGCTCTTGGCATTAGATTATGTGATGCACCAAAATATAACATATCATTATGTAAAATCATACCATGGACATTAAGTCTAACATATAATGGTGGAACATCTTCTTCATCGATGTCTTCAATTCTAGGACCAAGAACAATTGTTGGTGCATCATTGGTTAATTCTATTGTGTCTGGCTGGCATTCTCCATCAATTTCAACCATTCTGGTTATCTTCTCTCTATATTGATTGTTTCTCAATAACTCGTTGAAAGGAACGAAAATTTTTATATTGGATAATTCGCTCTGTAAAATGAAGGAGGAAACTCTTCTATCACTTTCAATTGGAATTTGTTAATTATTTTCTATTGACATCTTCTTTTTATTATCTTTCAGTGTCTCTTTTTTTCTTTCTGGAACCCTTCGTACAATATTCTCTTTTTGTTTTTCATTTTTTTTTTTCTACATTATGCTGACTACTAGAAGGCTGATTTGGAGGTAGCCTTCCCATATTTATTATTACATGTCTACTTCTCAAATTTAACTGTCTCTCAAAATCATCTATAATATGCTGATATCCTCTTTGATATTGCTATCTTTCTACTTCAAGGGTATTACTATCATCTTCTTGATCAAACATATTGTGTTCCTCTTCTATAATATAAATTTCAGAGTCTAGATCATCAAAATGGTGTATTTGGTTATCCAATAGATCATTTTCTTCTTCCTCATCAACAAAATTCTATGGAAATGGGGTCTTCTTTGTTGGTCTTCAACATTCCTGGCATCTCTTTGATCTCTCTGTATGATCTGAGGGGGAGGAGGAGGAGGTATTATGAAATTGAGATTTCTGATTTGTGGCTCAGGTTGATCTCTATTTGGAGGTCTGTTATCCAATGCTAATATGTCCATCAACCTCTCCATTGTTTTCATCATTATATTAAACTTTGCATAAGTGGATGAAGATGTTGAATATTCATTATCTTCCCTAGTTCTTCTCATATCTACCTCCATTATTTGTTTCATTTTCTCAGAATCCATAAAATTAGTTTCAACCTCTAAGGAATCATTAAACATAGTAGGCAGATGCACCAGTTTGATTCATGCTTCTGCGAATTGGGCTCGACTGGATTTCTTGCCTGCCTTTTTTCTTGTTTATGTGTGCTTATTTTTACTGTCTTTCAGGGAGATAGCAAGATCCCTAAGGGTTTTATGGATTTTTCTTCAATTATGGCTTCTTTCAATAGGAATACTTTCCATTGAGGAACATACCCTTACTTTTTGTTAGCACATGTTTTTTCAATTCCATCGAGGTCTATCTCTCCAAGATACATATCTTTCCCTTCATCTTCTGTATCCATTTCTTGGTGAGGCATTCTTTCCTTGTTGACCTTGTCAGGTGCCCCTTGAAAATTATCATAGTCATGTTTACTGTTAATGGGGTTGTCTTCCTTCTTTTATGGCTCGTCCTAGTTCACATCATTTTCTTCTTTCTCCCCTAGAACCATGAATTGGTTGGATATTGTGGGTCATTTGTTGACCTCGGTGACCTTTGATCATCTTGCACACCTCTTTTTTTATTGAACCCTCATAAATCCCTCGTTATCCCCTTCTTTATCTATTTTAGGTGTCGGGGGAGGGGAATTCTATGGGAAATCTTGGTAGAGGTACCCATAATGATGGAAATATTTGCAGTGAAACATGATGTTCTCATAGTCCATCGACTGCCTCCAATCCTCATCTTCCCACATTAGGGTTATGGATTTTGAAAGTGGTTTTGTTATATCCATATAGTCACATATGTTAGCATAAGCCATGTATCTTCTAGCATTGGTCTTCTTAGATATTTTGATGAAATTTCCTAGGGTATTTCCAATGTATTCCATAATTTATGGATCTCTATATTCACCAGGAAAGGAGAACATACATATACATAATAGGGCGGTTCTCATGTCCTCCTTTTCTGGATTGAATCTTTCCTTCCATGGCCTTAGGAAGAGCCAAAATGATTAAAATAAATAAGGGAATCCATCTAGGACTTGGTTGAGGTCTTCCATACTGATAAATCTAGTGGTGAAAAACCATTTTAAACCAATATGTAGATCATAGTGTCCCTTAGGTTTCTAAGTGGAGTTATCCACAAAACTAGGTATTTCTCGGATGGCATAATTCCAACAAATTTTCTTACCAGGGCATGATCCTTCATGTATTGGATTCAATCTCACAAACTCGTAGATCTAATATCCATTGCAGGAACATGGTCTATTTTGGGTAAGCAATTTCCTAGCCGTCAAGCCAGAGGATTTCCCCCCTTCATGCTCATTCCCTCTCCTCCCATTTCATTCAAGTGGATCAGAATGCTACCAATATGCATTGCAACTTTCAGATCTACAGGTGGGGTTGAAACCCCACTCCCTTTGGTTGTCTCCATCGATCCCCATTAGTCCTTTAACCTTTGAAAATAGTTGAAATATTCCGCAAAGATTTCCCTAAGATCCCACTATTATAAACACTTTTCACAAGATAATACATATGTACACAAATTGTAAATACATATATCATTATAAAAGTTGTAAATTCCAATATGATTGTAAATGGAAATTATGTTTCTAATTGAAATTGGTTGCTTATGCTTCTAATTGTAAATGGTTGCTTATGTTTCTAATTGTAAATGCAAAATAAGGTAATTATGGCAATTATAGAACAATTATAAATGCACATCTAATTCCTATTGCAATTGTTGATTCTATAAATCTTCATATCATTTCTTACAATGATCTTGGACATGCCTTCAAACCTAGGTATGATTCTTTGTAATGTCATAGTCTCTCCGTTTCTTCTAATGTTGTAAATGTCAATGCAAAAAAACTTGTCGCTACACACTCACCACTGCAAAGTCCTCCTACATCATCTTTGTTGATATTCACATACATTTGCAACGTGTTTATATAGAATTTTTGCATCAATTAAAATAGTACATAAATAACATTAATTTTGTTATTTAGGAAAAAAATACACTTTAACAAATTTGAACCTTCTCATTGTTTAAAACATTAGATTTAGATATATCTATACTAATAATTATAAATAAAAAATTAAATTAAATTAAAATTGTATATTTTTTACCTATTCATAATTTCAATTGAGTCATTTTTACTTCCTACAAGGATGGAAGTATGAAATAGGTGGAAGAAGAATTCAAGTATTGTTAACTTTTGAAGATTATAACGAATTGTGAGATTATAATGAATTATTGAGTTTAGCAAGGGTAATCTTGGTGTTTATGGTTTTTGTTTATGGTGCTTAACATAAGATGTTTGAGTCTCACATTTAGAATTATATATTAAGTTTTTAATATAGTCTTTTAATATAGAGTTTTCAGAATGATATAATAAAATCAAAGTGATTTATAAACATTATAATTTTTTTATAAGATTTATAATTTTTTTTTTATAATATTAATATATATATATATTTAAAAATAAAAATAAAAATCATTAATATTATTATAAGTTTAAGTATTAATAATTAAAATCTGATTTATAAACACTATAATGATTTTCATTGAAACTATAATTTTATTTTATAAAAAGAGATTATATAATTTTTTTTAAATAATTAAATAATTCTTAAAAAATCTAAATATTAATAATTATCATAAAAACATTAAAAGGTTGAAGATTTTCTAAAATAATACCTAATGTATTTAATAAGGATGAATTAGTTATAGATTCTAGTGTATATCTCTATAGAGATCTTATATCAAATATAAGTTGCTTTCGTTGCAATACTTAGTAGTAAATCATTTTTATTTTTTTATGATGGTACAATTTGAGATCTGGTTAAAAAGTAAAGAAATTAGAGCAAAGAGAAATTAGATTTGTATTTAGAATTTCATTTTGTAGTAAAAACAAAAGTTGTAGAGAATTGCGTTAGCTTTCTATCAGTTTTTTTTAGATTTTTTTATTGGTATTTGATATGCCATTTTTGCAAGTCTTTGATAGTATGTTATTAATTAATGAAATTACGATAAATAATAATGTTTTTTGACATCGGTTTATTCATTATTCAACTATTGTTCATTAAAAACAATATATGTTATGATGATCTAGAAAGATTGTACTAAAGGTTGTCTATAAGTTTGTATCCAACAACCGCATGCAATAATTAGTAGAATTTTTTGAAGTGGACCAATCTGAAAAACTAGCATAAAAATGACATGTTTAGTTTGACACAACATCTTCCCTATTTCCAATTCAAAAAAAAAACTAAAAGTACCCTTTTGAAGACAACACATCAATGTTGCGCACCATGATTTTTCCAAATTTTTTTATCATGTCTTTAGGAAGTTATTGAATTTTCATTTCAATGAATTCTATTAAATTTTGAAGCAATCCACACACTTTCTAAGAAATATAATAAATAAAATTAATGGATCACACCAAATTTAAAAAAAAAATAGCATCTATAGAAAGTAGATTGAATTATGCAACTAATGGTATTATCTGAGAAGAGAAATTGTAAGTATTTGATATGATTCAATCTATCCGAAATTGAAAGAAGAGTAAAAAATGAAATGGAGTTCCATTTCTGAAAATTTACAGGTTTTCGGCTGAACAAATATTTCAGTCAAAAGTTACTTGTAACGGATACCGTTAATTTTAAAGTTAGAAAGGAAGAAAGTTAGTTCTTTCTAAATTTAAAGTTAACGGTGTCCGTTAAAAGTAAATTTCGGCTGAAACTTAGTTCTATGTTTTCGGCCGAAAGTTAGTTCTATGTTTTCGGTCGAAAACATAAATTAGTTCGGCCGAAATATTACGGAATATGAATTCGGAAAAATTATTCGCATAGAATAGACACCCAGATTCATGATTTCACCCTTTGAGACATTTCGCAGTTCCTTGGTGTTTTTGTCTCTAGAGATATCAAATTTTGTGGAATGAACAAATGATTTGTTGTTGAATGTATGGGGAGAGGGGGAGAGAACTATGACAATCAACTTGAGATACTACGCAGTAATAATTTTAACTTTCTTTTGTTTTGGACTACAACACACTACCCTTAGGAAACCCCAATTTTTTCTTTGATAGGTTAACTTTGAAAGGTTTACTTCGATTGAAATACCTTCGACATGATTTTACAATGATGGGATTTTACTGTGATGGGGTTTTACAATGACAATATTTTACTATGATAAACATTTACTGTGACAGATAATTCTTCACACTTGATGGCAAAAAAATTCACTTTGCAAGATTCAACATTCACTTTATGTCTACACACCTTATACAGACTTTTATCCTAACATGCTTTTACCTCGAAAGACACCACCTTGACTTCAACGGGATTTTACCACGACACACTTTTAGCTATGACCAACTCCTACTTTGGCAGGACCAAATTTAACCAACTGGCACTTCGACAGGACCACATTGAACCGAGCTTTATAAAAGGATATTCCTTTGTCTGTTAACTTACAATATGAAAAACTCTTTTCACCACTCCGTAACTTGAGATAAACCTCGATACAACTTTACTATGACAAGCTCACAATATCATATAACCAAAATATTAAATAAGCTTCTGTTGAGCATTCTAAGGTTAAAATTTAAACTTTTACCCAGTGAAATATTTGAGAATCCTTTTGTCTTTTACAAACAGTAAATGTAAACAAAATTCACACAAGTAATTATGGAGAAGATATGCGGCATAAATAAGACATGCATTCAGCCATAAAACTATAGGTTTATATAATATCAGGACATAAGAAGAGAAGTTCTATGACTGCATTTACATACTTGGAAATTTACTTGGATGTTTCACCTTTTATAGAGATTGGTCTCTCAACACATTCCAAAACATGAGCTTGAGCTCTCGAACTCTTCTCAGAGTTGTTATTCTTCACCTTTCTCTCCTACTTAGTTCTTCTCTTGATTACCCTTATATTGTGTGTGTGTGTGTGTGTGTTTTTACATCCTTCTTCTTCTACATAAGAAAAGACTAAATTTTGCTTCTATTGGAAGCTATCGACTAACATAAAATACTGTAATTAATTTCTACCTAAAAAGTTGACTTCAGAAATATGATTCGGATTCTTAAATATGGTGAGACATGAAGTCCATAACCTGACAGACTAATTGACACAAAATTTACTTCTATGAAATATGATTGAGTTGACTGAGATGTGATGCAGATCTGCTTGTAATTAAAATTTCCAACACTCCCCCTTAATTATGAGCAGATGGGGATCATTAAACACAATTTTATAAAATGTTTCACAGCTTGAACTTGCTCCATGCATGAGAGAATTGACTGAGCATAACTTGTCACTCCTATATAACTTTGCAAATACTGGAACATGTGCCTTGCCAATGGTTTTGTAAAGATGTCTGCTAGCTGATATTTAGACCTACAAAATTCTAAACAAATTTATTTGTTATTCACCCATTCTCTTATGAAATGATACATTATATTGATGTGCTTGGTTCTCTTGTGGAACACATGGTTCTTCGACAATGCAATTGATGAACTGTTGTCGCAGTAAATGGTTGTCGGTTATTGCTAGTTCCGCGACAGATTTCTTAACATTCTCTACATCCAAACAATTTTACATGCAACATTTGTAGCTATGACATACTTTGCTTCTTCTGAAGATAAAGTCACATTGGGTTGTTTCTTTGAAGCCCAGGTCACAACACCTGTACCAAAATGAAATTTGTACGCATTTGTTCTTTTCTTGTCATCTATGTTTCCTCTATTATTGTTGTTAGTGTATCCAATGAGTTTAAATTTTTCCGAGGTTGAACACATAATGCCAAGGTCCTTTGTGCCATTTACATACCTTAGAATTCTCCTACTTGCTTTCCAATGAGAGTCTTTTGGTGACTCCATGAATCTCAAGATCAGAATTACTCCATACATGATGTCTGACCTTTTCGCGGTTAAAATTTTATACCACATTGCCCCTAATAATGCATAGAGGGTTATTAGGTACAATACAAGTGGCATCATAGCTAATGTTGCGGCACTCAGGACTAATTTGGCTCAAATTTAAAATAGAGTACGAATTATAGTGAACTACTGACCGAGTTTGTGGTTAAAGATAAGATAAATCTAGAAGGTGATAATAAGGGAAGTCTTTCCCTCCCTCACTTTGATTTAATTATAAACAAATTTTAAAGAATGAATTATAGGTTGATAAGTTAACTCTTCTTTTGTGGGAGATGATTATGGCAGGTTGGAAGGAATAATAAGAAAGGTTCCACAAGAAGAGAACACACTAGTAATTGTGTTTCTTTCTCCTTGTCATTTTTGTTGCATGGTGATTGTAAATGTAACTTTGGTACAATCCAAGATATAGAGAAACTACAAGAATGCATGCTTAGGATTATTGTGGTGAAATTCATATAAATGCAAGAAAAGTTTGTTAGATTGAAACTGGCATTAATTGTTGTTGTCGATGAATGATAAATAGTCAAGTTAGTTACTAACAATTGAGAAAAAAGGAAGCATTTTTAAATTATATGTCCTTCCTTTGCTTATTGATATGTTATATATTGTCAACTATGAAAATTTTAAATTATATATGCATAGATGTACTTATACTAACATGCTCTTAGTCATGATTCTAAAATGTCATGATAGGATGTGCATACTCATGTTAGTGTATTTTCAAATGTTAACTAGAATAATATTAAATTATTGGTTTGCGTGATTGATTTTCTTGAGTATTGGTACTAGACACTTGAATGCAAATTACCTAAATTGGTTGCATAGTAAAATAATTTGCTAATTACCTAAATTGGTTGCATAGATCATCTACGTTTTGGTCACAATTTCTAAGTATCCACCATATAAATTTTATCATTATTCAATGAGGATATTTTAACCAATCATTTTTCCAATTACCCTCTTTAGTAACGAGTGTGAAGATACTTTCAATTCTTCAATGGACTGCAATTCATCCCATACTAAGCGAAAATCATTTGAGAATCTGATAACCTAAGCGCTAAAAGCAAAGAATAGTGCATCCACGTGATACGAATGAGTCATGACTAATGTATTATCGTATTGGTATATTTGTGCAAGGATTATTGTACAAATCGTCTTTAATGATATATGAGCCTTGAAAGTCATTTAATTAAAAATGAATTCATGATATATGAAAACTAATTTATCATAATATATCACGAAAATGGATTTTTCATTAATGATAATTTAAATTCCACGTGGAAGCAATATGCCCTCACAAGTTTATAATAATATGTGGAGTACTCCTTTAATTTCAATTTCATTCAATTCTTCTGTACTCTTTGTAATTTAACTTCATATATTAAATAATGTTGTAACCTAACCGCATTTGCACATGTGCGTCTTCTATCATATAAATAATGTAATTCTAAAAATGTACGAGTGCCATTGAGAGACATTAATGTACCAGTGCTACTGATAGGCCTCAGAAATGAAAGAAAACTATGGTCTACTCAGTAGTACTGAGTTGGCTCATCAGAGGGTGTCCTGGCGAAGATGAAACTAGTTAGGATGACTCCAGCCAAGTGAGTGTTCAGAGTACCGAGTGGCTTCGTGAGGCCGTCTTATGACTGTAAGAGTGGTGGTGCAAGTTGGCTCATCAGAGGCTGTCCTGATCTGGCTAGAAACGAGTGAGGATGACTCCAACCTCAGTGAGTGCCTGCTGCCGTCCATCTTATGAGTGGTAATTGGGTTTTAGGGAACCTATAAGCTGGAACCTGTAAGGGAACCTGTAAGCTGCTAAAAGACTTGTTTCAGAAAGGCATCGTGTGAAGGTGCTTGGTCTGTCTGAATATGTTTTTTTGGATAAGAAAATGGGATTTGAGAAGGGATTCCATGGATGACTCAGTAAGCTGAAGCCAACGACTGGAGTCCCTCCTCATTAGCTGAGGATTAGTACCAACCAGTTAAAACAAGTGGGAACTGTACATAGCAGTTGGCTTTGGCTCAATCCTTGAAAGGCTTGATTTTTTGCTATTTCAGTGTTTCTGCCACCTTTCTCCTGCGTGTTTGTGATGATTGCATCCCAGCCATTGTTTTTAGAGGTCTTCTGTCCTGGATTATCACGATTGAGGGCATCTGTCCCCTTTCACCTTCGCTTTCTCGGTCATCTCTTTCTGATGTCCTTTGTCATCTTTAGGGTCGTGGGTTATGATTAAGTGTTGATTTCGCACCATATGATGACTCGTTGGTGATTTGAACCCTGATTTTTAGACTGTGGGGTTTGGACTTTTATTATTCTTTTTCAAGGGTTTCTGGTTTGCGAAAGTTCTATTCTGGGGTTAGTGGTCAGGAAAGCATCTTATTGGGGGATTTGGATTTGTCCTTATGTCGGAGCACTTTGATGGGCCGCCCAACCCATCAGTTGACTTAGTAGCTGCTCGTTTCCGTCGACGACGAAAGGCAAAGGCCCACAAAGTCTTGGATGGTAAATTTCGTTTTGTGGTCGGTCGTGATATTTTCCTGGACAGAGTTGAAGCATTATGTGCTCGAGCTTTGGTTGGCCGACTTGAATACGCCTCCATGGACAAAAAAGACTGGTTTAGCTGGGCGACTGAAAACTGGAAACCCTTCCTTTCCTATGTACCAGCTATTAGCCTTCTTGTATGGGGCTGGATAGTGTTTTTCTTCCTCGAGGATGACCACGCCACCCAGGTTTTGAAGCAACTTTGGAGGGTTGGAAAATGGTCGTTGGTTTTAGATCGTTGGCATGCCAACTTTGATCCAGTGAGAGAAAGGATAAGAAAAAGGCACATGTGGACACTTCTTCCAGGCCTCCCCTTCCCTCTTTGGAACCACTCTTTGCTGGAAGGTGTGGGAAACACCATTGGTCGTTTTGTGGCGCTCGATGAGGACTTTATGAACTCCTATGATAAGAGACTGGCAAAAATTCTAGTGGAAATTGATATTTCACATGGTTTACCAGCAGATGTTGAAATTCTATGTAAAGATCGACTGTTCATCCAGCGATTGGATTATCAAGGAATTCCCTTTTGGTGTAGCATCTGTCGAGATACGGGACATCTACGTCGGGCTTGCATATCTTTCCGTAAAGTTTCCTCCTCTCTTGATTTTCAATCTCCTCCTGCTAAATCAATAGAGAATAAGGTATGTACTCCAATCTCTCCTTTCCCCTCCTTTGACCAACTTAAAAATGCATGTTCTCTTTTCGATGACGCTACGGATCAGGATTTGGCTTTTATGAATTCTGTTGGTGTTAAAAGAAATCCTTTAGTTGTCAACGCGGTCCCTAAATCCTTAGAATTTTCGTCTCCTTCTGATGATACCCCCAAACTTGTTCCTGCGGTCCCTTTTACTGAGATTCCTCCTTCTCCTGATTTAAACTCTTCTCCTTCTTCCTTTGTGGCTGAGAGGATCTCTACTTCGCAGGGTCTCATTGCTGCATCTTCTGTGTCTACCATCCCTCAACCCTCTCCTGCGAACAATTTTTCCCCTTCTCAAACTTTACCTATGGATATTCCTCGGATAGTCCCTCCTCTTCTGACTGTGGATGAGATTTCAAACAGTCAACAAGTTGATGCTCACCCTTCTCCCCTTTTTTCTGAAGCCGACTTCCCTCCACTTGTAAAGACTGGTCCCACTCCCGTTTCCCCACTCAGTCCGGTCACTTCTCCTTCTTTTTTTGATCCATCCTTACAGAAGTCCTTGAACATCTTTTCAGACAAGACCCCCCTATCCCCTTCGGTTTTTCCTCTCGACTCTATTAGATTTGAAAACGTTACAATAAGAAGAAACAAATATAAAAATCCTTCCTTGGATGTAGTGGATTCTATTCATGCTCCTTATACCCTTTTATCATCAAGACTCAAAGCTGCGTCTAGTCAACCTTCCTCTCCTCCCCTAAGGGTCCTTAAAGCACAGATCCCTGTTCAGATTGATCCCTAATGCATTTTCTCACTCTGAATGTTAGAGGCTTGGGAGGCTTAGCCAAACAAAAAAACCTTCGTCTTTTGATTTCCACGCTCTCTCCTGATGTGATTCTTCTTCAAGAAACCATGACTAGTATTTACCCTGCATTGTTTTCTTTCTCCAAACTCTGTCCGGGCTGGGAATTCTGTGCCATTAAGGCCAAAGGTCTCTCTGGAGGGATTCTGTTTGGATGGAATCCTAAACTTCTAAATTGTAAGGCCTTTCACACTGCAGCTGGTATCCTACTAAAAGCTTCCTTTAGAAGCTCTCCTATAAAGCTTTCTATTCTAAATTGTTATGGCCCATATATTAATATAGACTCCTTCTGGAATGCTGCAGCTACTGGTGGATTACTCTCACTTCCCAATCTCATTCTGGCTGGTGACTTAAACTTTACTTTAAATGCTTCTGAGATTTGAGGGTCAAAAGCGCACTTGGATCCTTTGGGTCCTTTCTTCTCCAAGCTTATCTCAGACCATCATCTGGTGGATGTGGCCCCCACCTGTGTAGGTACTACTTGGAGGAATGGCAGGATGGGGGAAGAGGGTATTTCAAAAAGACTAGATCGATTTTTATTATCTGACCAGCTTGTCAATTCTCTCCCAAGATACAGAGTTTGGACCCATAGATGTGGTTTATCTGACCACTTCCCTGTCATTATTGACTGGTAGGATCATCGGAACGATTGTGATTTTCCCTTTAAATTTAATCAATCCTGGTTAACAAATGAGGAGTTTATAAAAATGATAAGAGCTGAATGGCCTCTTATCCTCTCTGATAACCCGATGGATCCTATGTTTGATCTCTCTTATAAACTCCGGGTCTTAAAAGATAAAGTTAAATCTTGGACTAAACTTGAAACTAGAAAGATGCAGGATAAGTCTGTCCTATTGGAAGAAGAGATTAATTCCCTCCTCTCTTCCTCTACTTCTGCATTATTTCTTGATGAACAACAACTTAGACTTTATTCTCTCAAGGCTGAACTTAAAAAGGTGATTGATCATGAACTTTATTCTGTAAGATTACAAAGTCGGCTCACTTGGGCTTCGAATGGGGATGCAAATACAATTTTTTTTCATGCAGTGGCCTCTGCCCGGAAAAACCATAATGCGATTTGGAGTTTACAAAATGAAAGGGGAGATTGGGTCTTAGATGATCCTCATATCAAGTCTCTTGGGATCCATCACTTAAGAAAATTTTTGAAGATGATAATATGACCTCCATAGCTGCCCAACTAAAAGTTATTCAATTATTTCCCTCCTTTATTGATCCTGATGAGAAAGAGGCCTTTATGAGTGATGTCACTATTTCTGAAGTTGAAAGAGCCCTTAAATCTTTTAAAAAAGATAAGGCCCTAGGCCCAGATGGCTGGCCTGTTGAGTTTTACTTGACATTCTTTGACCTTCTGGGCCCTCTCCTTGTAAAGATGGTTGAATCTTCTAGGATTCTTGGCAGAGTGACTCCAGCTATCAATTCTACTTTTCTCACTCTTATTCCTAAAGTTGATAGGCCTATTAGCTTTGTAGATTTCCACCCTATTTCTCTTTGTAATCTTTGTTACAAATTGATCTCAAAAATTGCAGCCTTGAGATTTAAGCCTTTCTTAGATACTGCCATTTCTCCACAACAGTTCGGTTTCCTTAAAAATCGCCAGATCCTTGATCCCATAGCGATCACCTAGAAAGTCTTACACACTGTTAAAGCCAGAAAAAGAAATGCTCTCATCCTGAAGCTAGACTTGTCTAAAGCCTTTGATAGGGTTAATTGGACTTTTGTTCGTCTTATCCTATTACAAATTGGAGTTCCTTTGGTTGGGGTGAATTGGATATTGGGATGTATCTCTTCAGTGCAATTTGTAGTTCTAGTTAATGGCTCCCCTTCTTCCTTTTTGCCTGCCTCTCGAGGAATCAGACAAGGCTGCCCATTATCCCCTCTGTTGTTTATCCTGGTTATAGAAGGCCTCAGCCTTTTGATTGAAGAGGCTAAAAGATAGGGTAATATTAAAGGAATAAAAATTTCAGCTCGTCTCTTTCTCACTCACTTACTGTTTGTGGATGACGTGATTTTAATTGGGTTTGGCTCTCTTGAGGAATGGAGGGCTTTCAAGGACATTCTGGATATTTTTTGTGAAGCCTTCGGTATGAGTATAAATATAAATAAATCCAGCTTCCTTCATAATGATTTGGGTGAGGATATCCTCTGAAATATAACTGGTCACATTCCTTACAGATTTGATTCTCTGACTAAAGGTTTTGTTTATCTTGGCTGCTATTTGAAGCCTTCAGGTTATCAGATAAAAGATTGGTATTGGCTTTTCACTAAATTTGAAAAAAGGATTTCCCATTAGACCAATCGAATGCTATCTATTGGAGGCCATCTTGTTCTTATTAGATCAGTCCTTTCGAGTATTTCTGTTTGCTGGTTGTCCCTTTTTCCAATTCCTGCTTCTATTCTTGACAATCTCAGAAAAATTATCTTTACCTTTCTTTGGGGATCCTCTGCAAACAATAAAAAATTCCATCTCGTGGATTGGAAATCGTTGGCTCGACTGATTTCTCAAGGAGGTTGGGGGATAAAACATTTTCCCAGTTTCAGTTTTTCCTTGAGAATGAAAAGCTTTTGGCTGGTGCTTAATAGTTTCGGAATTTGGAACAAGCTCATCTCTGTCAAATATTTGAAAAACAGGCCTGTTCATATTTGGTTAAGAGAAAAAAGATTTGCTGTGGGAAATGTCTCGATTTTATGGAGAGGTTTTGTTGCTACTTTGCCGTGGATTGGTAAAGGTCCGAACTGGAATGTTGGTAATGGCTCTGCTATTCGGATTGGTGCGGATTCTATGGTAGGATTGGGCTCTAATTTCATTCTGCCAATTGATTTGAGGGAGTAATTGGAAGATTATGGAATTTTTACATTAGATCATGCCAGAAATCTTACCCCTTCTTCCAAAAATTACTGGATCACGGCGGAAGATCTAGACTTATGTAATGAATGGAAAATTATATGGGATCAGTATACCCAGGGTCTGGAATATGGCAGAATTTTGTTATCAGACCAGCAAGATACTCTTCTCTGGTCCCACTTT
The DNA here is from genome assembly GCA_001517045.1 of Pseudotsuga menziesii. Taxonomy (NCBI): domain Eukaryota; kingdom Viridiplantae; phylum Streptophyta; class Pinopsida; order Pinales; family Pinaceae; genus Pseudotsuga; species Pseudotsuga menziesii. The sequence continues at coordinate 253,053 of LPNX010998588.1, read as the reverse complement.
AATTATGTTGGCTCCTTATCGGCTGCTAAAAGATATGATTGCATCTCTATAAGTTGTTTTGATCCTCCAGATACTTCGTTGGAATTCCTATGGCACCAATGTATTCCTATGAAATTTTTTTGTTTTACTTGGCTTATGGCTAGAGGACGCATCTTAACGTGGGATCAACTTCAGAAAAAGGGCTTTCAGGGGCCAGGTAGATGCATTCTGTGTGAAAGAAATTCGGAAGATATTTCCCATCTCTTTTTATCATTCCCTACCAGTGCGAGTATCTTAGCTTTCTTTGCTGCAAAATATGGTTTTGTCTTCCCCACCCACGATTCTGTTTCCTCTCTTCTGATTCAGTGGTATAGCTCCCATTTGCACAAGGCTGCCTTTAGATATCTGCCTATTTTTATTTTTTGGAATATATGGATCTTTCGTAATAAATGCACCTTTGAAAATTGGAAACCTGTCACTCCAGTTTTGATTTCCAGAATAGAAAATCTATTAACCACTCACCCTACTCCTTATAAATATATAAAAGTTCGGAATATTGGACCTAAACCTATGATGGCCTTTCCTTGTGGTTATTTCGATGGGGCTACAACAGACAATATTGGTGGCTCTAGGTTTGTTATCTATTTAAATGAGCATCATTTTTTTTGTTTTTCCATTGGTTGTGGACATGGTACAAATACCAGAGCAGAATTATTGGCTTCTTGGGCTGTTCTTAGAGTTAGCCAGATGATGGGTATTCCAATCCATTTGATTTTTGGAGATTCATTGGTTATAATTTCTTGGCTCAATTGATCGTCGGCACTTGATGTTCCTTCTCTGATGCATTGGTGCAAAGATATAAGAAATTTGCTTCATTTGGCCCCTCAGGGGATCTTTAAGCACATTTTCCATGAGCATAACTCACTGGCAGATGGATTCTCAAAGCAGGCCTTGAATTTGGATATGGGTCGTGGTTTCTTCTCTGAAAATCTGGATGGCATGTTCATAAATGATGGCCATTTTGTACTTTTTTAGTAGCTGGTTCGTTCAGTTTTTTTACCATCAGGATAGTCTGCATATTATTGTTTCTGTCTTGGTTTGAGTCCTCTCTGCTAGCAAGTCTTGCTCCAGATTATCTGATTGTTGATCACCTCTGATTTCTCTCAGCATTTTCTGACCTGTTATCATAGGGATGATGAGTAAAGTCTTCTATGATCAGACTTTAGTTCTTTCCATCTGGATGCGGCATTTTGCATAATTACATTTGTTATTTTGTGATGCACTGATTGCTGATTTTGCTCAGACATTGATGCTATGTAAATGATGTCTTTTGATTCTTTTGAATAACAAGGGCTGGTATTTTTTCCTCTGGAAAAAAAAATGTAATTCTAAAATGTTAACATAAATTGTTATGTTAATTAATAATAAAATAACTTCCATAATTTTAGAATAATATAAATTCAATGAGCAGTTGAAAAATGAAGTGAAAAAGAAAATGTTTTTTTTAAAATAAAACTTGTATTACTACACAGGAACCAAATTACATAGCGAAATACAACTAAGGCAGTCCCAAAAGCATGGAGGCCTTAGTCCAGCCCAACGAAACCTAGTCTGGGACTGGACTTGGTCTGTTTTGCCAAAAAAATATAGAGTTTTTCCAAAGCTTCCTACCCCCCATTTTACAACCATTCCTACCATAATTCCTTGCACAGTTACATTGCTTCCCCACCCACATCAAAATTGACACATAAAGGACGTGTCTCCACAAGGATCCCGATTGACTGCATGGTTCCCATAAAAAGTAGGACTACGCTTACCTAAGCTATATAACGCCGAAAAAACAGAGATAGAGAAGGTAACCTAGAAAAAACAAAAATTGAGGAAGGCAATCATATCCAACCAGGAGGACAAGAGCTCCAGTGAGGAACCGCAGCCGAGGGGATCACAGCAGCTGATTGCTGGGAGCCAGTCATGAGCACTGACATTGTTTTCATGGGACCAACCACATTCTGGGAATCCACAGGTCCTCTTGCTTCTGCCATATCATTTCTGATGCCCCTCTCTTGGGGTCTAGCAATTTTTAGGGCCCGACGATCAACAGGGAGAAACGAGAAGCCTAACCAGGCTGCGAGGACGTCGAGCTTCTAGTGCATGGTGTGGCATTCCAAATTATGCTCCTTCCAGAAGGGCACAGGTTCTGAATCACCGTATCTCTTAGCTTCCTGCACCACCGCGGAGTGCCCTACCAGACGAACTGTTACACAATAAGTCATGAGCATACGATCGTATGCTAAAGCTCGGCCAGCGGTGTTGCTAGGGTCCAAGACCCATTCTGCCACCTCCGTGTGAATATTCTCCCGTGGGATGGCTTTCACCTCAGCCCACACCCCCTCAACCACCCTTTCAATCTCAAGACGGATAATGAGCAGAACGTGCTTTATATAGATATCATCCTCCTCCCGAGCCTAGAGCTGAGCTCGAGTGGTTTGCCGATTCTGACGCTTGAGGGATTTCCCTTTAACAGTAGATAAGCTAGACACCTCCCCAGAGCCACCATCCCTTCTGAATTGCCGATTGGGAGCCATCGAACGAGCCTCCGAAAATAGGAAGGGTGATAGGAAGTGAAGCAGAGGCACTCCAGCAAAGCCAAACACCAAGGCACAACACAGGTCAAAAAATGGATACTCTAGCCCACCTTCTTTGTAACATGACTCCTCATAGCAAGTATCAAAATCTTTGAAATAAAATGGAGGGTCGCTTGTGGGAGAGTTCCCATCCCTGACCATATCCTGTGTCACACCCATCATGATAATGAGAGCCTCCGTCTTATGGTGATAAAGGACCTTGTCCAGACGATAGTCCCTTCGCCCAGTTCCAAGCGTGGCAATACCGGTGGCATGAATCACCATAATGGAACAGTACAACCACCAGACTCGGTGGGCAGTTAAACCAGCGGACCCACACAACATTATCTTTGCTGTGTGTAGGCGTGCTCGCACCTCCTACCTCCATCTGTCCTCCCGTCTGACAGATCACCCATTTGTACTTCCCCGATAAAATCCCTAGCAGCCAGGTGCTGACACTATTGGGTCCATTCCTCCTCACCAAAAACTTCCATCCTGTCGCATCGAAAGCCAGTTCCACACTCCATTCTAGCATTCACCAACCGATCAGCAGCTTTGTTGGCCTCCCTTCTGACATGGAAAAAAGAAATTGCAGGGTGCGCAAGGAGGAGGACTCGAAGCCACTTCAGCCTATATGCAAGGCGCCATCTGGGGGAGATCTTCTCAGTGGATTGTCCATTCAGCAAACGTTTGGCCATATGGATAAGGGTGTTGGAATCGCCTTCGATTATCACCGAAAAAAACCCCCCCCTGATCAGCAGTTTCGAGCCATAGATGAGGCCTTCCAGCTCCGTCGAGTTGTTGGTATCCTACCCTATAGCTCCCATGAACACCATCCTGATCCTGCCCTCGTGATCACGACATAGACCGGCAAATCTTGTTGGACCTGTATTGCCTCTAGATGCGCCATTGAAGTTCAACTTGAAAATGCAAGGAGGAGGGACTGACCATGTCGATGGGCTGGAGGGTTCACACAATTTGTCCCAATGGCACATAGCATCCATCATAGATCTATTCAACCCCCAGTTCTCAGCTACCTAGGATTCCTCCCGTGGAAATATCTTTTCCTACTCATGCCACTGCATGCACCGAATGGAAGACATTAACAGGTTGTCTTGAACTATGGCCCGTACCTTCTCCATATCTTTGTGCTGGTCTCGAAAGATCCAAGCATTCCGCTCCTTCCATATGCACCACATTATCATGCCTGGGAAGGCATCCCAAATTGTTCTGATGATTGGATTTTTGTAGGCATTTGGATTCCACTCTCTCAGGGTCTGAGATGGTTGACCCCGTCTTCTATCGCTTCATCGGAACTGCATCGCTCCCTTATCCCAAAATGGTACTATGAAATGGAAACTGTCCATAAGATGATTCATCGATTCCTCCGCTTAATAGCACAGACAGCATTGGGATGGCCCGAGAATTCCCCATTTGCGAAATTGTCACTTGTGAGAATCCTTCCCCTGACGACAAGCCAAACAAAAAGGGAAACCTTGGGCCATAAGTTGGTTGTCCAATTTTTTTTCCAAATATCATCATTCGCAGCATTCCTCGAGATCCTGATACTGTAGGCCTCCTTGAAGCTAAAGGATCCTCTTGTCGAGTAAACCTGTCTTAAAATACCAGGACCGTCTTGGACTTTGATAAAGTGTTTGTTCAGTTCTTCCTGGAAGGCCGCCCAGTCCTCCTCACTAGTCTGTTCAAGTTTCTCTAGGAAGTTCCACTGATGTTGCTCCAAGTGAATTCTCGGTCGCCAGGCGTGGTTCACCTTGATCATGCCCCGCTCGAGCTCCTGCTGCATGATGAGGATCCACCTCAGATCCCTGCTAAGGATGGGAAACTGGTTCCAAGAGTCTTCCCAGAACTTCACCCTGCTACCATCCCTGATCTCCCAAAAACTATGCTCTTGGATAATTGATTTACTAGCCAGGGCTTTCGACCATATCGGAGATACATAGGGAGCCTCATTGAAACGGATTAGAAGATGTCGAGGTCCATCCTGAGCATATTTTATGTTCCATAGTTTTTCCCAAGGTTCCGCTGAATGGTTAACCCAGCACCACCACACCTTAGCGCCAAGGCTCTCTGACATCACTTCAGGATCCCTGAGACCTAAGCCTCTCTGCTCCTTTGGCTTGCAAACGTCACGCAAACATCCTCCCATCTCACCAGAGAGAATTTAGCCTTCTCCCCATGACCTCCCCAGAGAAAGTTACGCTAGATACATCTAACTTCCTTGAGGATGGCTTTAGGAGCTGCTAAGATCGAGAATAGATAGGTTGGATTTGCTTGTAAAACTGATTTGACCAAGATCAGCCTACTGGGGAATTTTAGGGGGCGAAGCACCCAGCTTGATAGTTTCTATTTTAACCTATCCAAATGTTCCTGCCAAGCCTCTTTTTTTGGCCTACCCAAATTGAGGGGAATGCCGAGGTACTTAGATGGAAAATCCCCTCTGGAAAATCCCAAGATTCTCAAGATATTCCTCTGGGTAGCTGGGGGGGTATTGACAAAGAAGACCTGAGATTTGTTAGGATTGAATGCCAAGCCTGAGGCAGGAGCAAAAGGGTCCAAGAATTTCTTGAAGCTTCAAGCTTCTTGGACTGAAGGGTGCCCCATGAGCATAGTGTCATCGACAAATTGTTGATGAGTCTGAGATGAAGCCCCCTCATGAGCTTTTACTCCGCGAATAGTTCCCCTGTCAACCTGGGTTGCAATGAGACGACTTAAGCCCTCAGCCATGAGGATGAAGAGAAAGGGAGACAGAGGGTCTCCTTGGTGGATGCCGTGAGAAGGTTGAAAGGTTGAGGTCGGAGAACCTTTGAGGAGGATGTTAAAGAATAGTGCGGAAACCAAGCCCATGACCCACTCCACCCAATCGGGGGAGAAACCATAAGCTCCCAACATATTCTCCATGAATTCCCAATTGAGCTTATCATATGCTTTTTATGTGTCAATCTTAATCATCATCCTAGGTGTTCTCACGGTTTTGAACGTGTGCAAAACCTCATGAACTAGAATAACCCCATCCAATATCTTCCTACCTTTCACGAAACCAGACTACTCAGGTCTTTTGAGCATCGAGAGAAGAGGTTTGAGTCTATTGGCTATGACCTTAGAGATGATTTTGTAAATGACATTAGATAGCACTATCGGTCTGAATTTGTCAAGGGTATCCACCCCCGCCTCTTTAGGAATAAGGGTCAAGAAGGTGGCATTAAAGGCTTTAAGGACCCCCTTCTTGGTCCTGGATTCCTCCACCATGTTGAGCACATCCTCCTTAACAAGATCCCAGAAGAAATGGAAGAAGTTGGACGTGAAGCCGTCTGGGCCGGGGGCTTTTCCCAAAGCCATTTGGTGGACCGCTTCCTCAACTTCCTACATCCCAATGGGCTTGATCAACATTTCATTGTTTTCACTAGTGACTAGCCTAGGAACGAGGCTTGTTATTTGCTCAATGTCCCGACTTGTATCCCCTCCATCCTCCCTAAGGATCTCAGAGAATTGTTGAGTAAGTTCAAATTATATCTCCCACCTCATTTCCACTCTGTTTCCAGCCCTGGTCTTAAGTCTCTGGATTCTAGAGCTATTCATGTTATGGATCACCGAGTTATGAAAGAATTTAGTATTTCTTTCACCCTCCTGCAGCCATTTTACCCTCGCCTTCTGTTGCCAAAGAAGGGCCTTCTGCTTTTCCTGAGTGTCCAACTGTCCCATTAAATAATTTTCTTTGATTTTCATGTCCTCATCCGATCCTCCTTGCATCCCCTTCCTGTTGATGAGATCCAGATCCAGCAACAGTTTTTTTTTGTCCTCAAAGATGTTCCCAAATTCCTCTCTGTTCCACGTGCAGATCTTTTCTTTCAAGGCCTTAAGTTTCTGCTGAAAGCGAAACATAATGGTTCCTGGAGGGGGGACCAATTCTTGCCACCATTGACTGACAAGGTCCTTGAAGTCTTTGTGCTCCATCCAAAAGTTTTCAAAGAAAAAGGGTTTGCCCTTAGGGGAACAAGAACAATCCCAGGAGAGTCTTATGGGCCAGTGATCAAAGCCAGCAACCGGGATGACATCAGCCACAAGCTCCCCCATACTGTGCATGATGTTCTCTGACACCAAGAAACAGTCCAGGAGAGAGGCCACCAAATGCTCCCCTCCCCATTTGTTGTTCCACGTGAACCAGCCACACCCAGTTTCCACATCAACCAGCGAGCTTTGAGCTAAAAACTCATTGAAGGCTTCCTGGTATTTAACTAAGTTTCTTCTCCCTCCTTTCTTTTCCCCAAGTTTTTCAATTAGGTTGAAATCTCCCCCTAGCACCCACGACCCCCTCTCCAATTACTCCTTGAACTAGTTGAGGAGGTCCAGGAAAGACTGCTTCTTGGGGAAACTACTAGGGCCATAGATATTGTCGACTATTCCATGGACGCTTGAATCCAAGAGGCAAAACTCTTCCATTAGGGCAAACCTATTGGCTCGCCAGTTGGATAATTCCACCGATCGGGGCTGCCAAAGGATTGCAATACCTCCAGATTGTCCTGCTGCATCTATAGCCATGACATGACTTCCTTTCCATATTTTTTCCTTAATCCTTTTGAGGGCCCCACAACTATATTTGGTTTCTTGGAGGAAAAGAATATCTGGGGATTCCTGCTTTATTTCACGATTTAGGGTTTTCCACTTCCTGGGGTTACCACACCCATGTATATTCCATGAAATGAGCTTCATTGACAAACCTTTTTAGCTTCAGAGAAGGCCGCCCTGATTGTGGGATACTGGCCAGATTTGATCAATCGCACTCCCACCATTGCTATGCGTTGCTTATTCGTCTTCCGCCCTCTTCGCATTTCCTTCTCTGGTGACTTCCTCTTACTTCCCTTCTGGGAATCTGGGTCGATCCCTAGACTCTCCACAACACTCGTCCGGATAATGGCTTCCTAGAGGAGTTCAAGCTAGCATCTTGAGAAATATCCTTGTCCCTTCTTCCTGCACTCTTCCTTTATGGCATCCAAGTCCAGCTCTACAAATCCATGTCCTCCCCTTCATCCTCCTCTGTGCCTTCCATCTGCTAGGCCTCCTCTTCCACTGGAGCCTTGGATGGGCCTTCCTACTGATCTTCAGCCATTGGCGTAGCTTGGACCTCTTCTCCCACTTTTAGGTACCCTAAGGCATCAAAGGAGTTCCCTTGTCTATTTTCCTTGGGCATCGGATCCATTTGCGCCAAAGTTTTACCTCCTCCCTTGCCGCGCCTTCTGCTCTTGACCTGGGTGAACCCTCCTCTTCTGCAGATTTGACTGAAGTAGGGACCGACGGGTCCATCTGGGGGCTATCTTTGGGGCAATTCCTACCCAGATGACCATATTCGTGACAGTGATGACATCTGAAAGGTAGCTGCTCGTAGTCAATAGGTTGAATCCATTCCTTGTCTTCCTAGTTTAGACTGATTGCTTCTGAAAGTTCTCTGGATAAGTCCATATAAACACAAATCCGAGCAAAGGCAGTATATCTTTGGATCCTGGTTTGTTCAGCTATTTTTATGAATTCTCCCAGGGTGTTTCCAATGTCCCGTAGGGTCTCTGGGTCCCAATATTCTCCTGGGAGGGAGAAAAGGTGAATCCAAACTGGGGTGACCGTCATGTCCTCCGTCTCTGGGTTAAAACACTCCTTCCATGGCCACATGAATAAACCAGCCGAGAAGAAAACGTAAGGGCCTCCCTCCATGACTCTATCCCTGTCTTCCTAGTTAAAAAAGATAATGGTGAAAAAACCCTTTGAACCCAGCTGGAGATCGTAGTGGCCTTTAGGCTTCCAAACTCCATTTATTCACTTAACCAGGTATTTTTCCTTCGACCAAATCCCCACAAATTTCCCTATTAGGGCCTTTTCCTTTCAGGTCTCAATCTTGCCTCTGACTTCCTCAGATCTGATTTGAATCACGGGGATGGAAGCCGTATTTGGGAGGTAGCCTCCAGAATTCGTTTGTTTTCCTCTCCTGGAACCGAGTTGAGACCCTTCTCCTTTTTTTCCATCCTCTACCTGCTCCTTCCATGCCAAGAGAGGATACCCTCCTTCTGGGGCGAGCTCCCCTTGCCCCAAAGCTGCCATGGCCCCTTGCAGGAGGTCTGGAACCAAAACCGGCTGGCCGCCCAGCGCCGCCAGGACGCTTCGCACCCAGCAAATCCCATGAACAAACCCTAGCGCCGATCCTCTGCATGCACTACTCCCACTCCTCTACAAATTGTCGTGGATTCAATCGTTTTATTATCAAAGTGACAACGAAAATGTTAATAAAGTTAATTATAAAATATAAATAAAAGAACAAACAACAATTATTTAATAACGAAGTTAAATATCTCATCAAATTACTAATATTATGCGTCATCTAGGTATCATTAATTGTTCCATTTATAGATCTAGGCATCATTATGATATTCGCAGTCCTCCCTCAGAGTTTAAAAGATTGCAGACAGGGAATGAAAAAGGAGGTAGCTTTGGAAGGTCTTAAGAATACAATAAATCTTGAAGGTTTAACCATACATGTGCACGTGTGCATGAATTTTATTTAGTGCGGTATTCAATCAATAAAAGTCCAATAACAGTTTGATTATTTTGGAAATACACATATTCACTGGGATAAAATTGCTTCAAGTTAACTTATTCTAGTCGTGTTTTCCTTGCTTTTATTTAGCACAAATGTACTCATAGTACAGTCTCGTGGGAGTTGAAGTTCTACTAAGATGCAGTAGGCAGAATAGTGGAAAAATATAGAAATGTAAAATCAAACACTAGCCACCAAGCTCGTTCTCAATGATCAATCCCCACCACCAAAGGGAAAACCAATTTTGCAATTGCCAACAATCCTGGGCACAGTAACATTTAAAACTCCATCCACACACAAACAGATATTCCCTCAACATTGGAATCACTATGAAGCACACAATTCCTCGAGAATTTAGGGATTATCTTTGTTTCCATTTGTAGATACTTATAGAATTCCTCAGCCTTGACCCCATTAGGCTTCCACTTTCCTCCCTGGAATTTTATCACCAGCAAATTCTTCTCCTCCAGATACACCTTTAAAACAAAAAAATCTTCTTTCTATCATCACACATAAACCCTGCTTGAAAAATCCAACTCATTGGAGAAAATTTCAATTTTTTGTCTCTTACCTAGATATCAGACTTGGTCAGACCAAGAACTTCGACATAGAACATGTACTTTTTGGTCATTTCTTTGATTTCCACGGTTGTAGGTTCCATGCCCTTGTTGTCATCTTGTCAGTGATCATATGATCGCACGGATGGGTTTACAATCCTCTCCAACTCTTTCTGGAAGTGCAATAGTTTATTTACGGCCGGAGTGTGATCTAAGTGCCCAAAGCATACCCATAAAATCACCCTTGAAAGAAGCTCTCCATCATGCTTTTATGTGGATTAAATAATTGGCATATTAAAGCAACCAAATGTAGCACATGCACAGAAGCAACATTACCAATTGTAATGCACAAATTTTGTATATCTCAAAGAAGAATTAGCTAATTAAAGATTAATAATAGTTATCTTGGGATCAATACTTGTCTTGCATTATTACCCTTCCATGAAGAAACTCCCAAGAAACCAATCTTATAACTCTGTTGCCAAGAAGCTGCCCGAGAAACTTGACTCTGATGCATTTATAGCATTGCTGATATCAGATCGTTGTCGAGTCCTGGGGCACAAGAATCCAGGGAAATGTCATCTCCACCAAACCAATAGAAGCCTAAAAAAATACAATTAAAAAATAAACTTAAATAAAAATGTATTGAATATTGCAAAACCTTAATCTAAACTCTCATAATTTTTTAAATTGCTCAAGATTAATATACCTGAGCGATTCATATATATCCCCTTGTTCGGGACATAATAATTATTGATATATAGTTGATTTGAAGTTGACTTAGTCAATAATTAGATTTATTATGGATATGATAGAAATATGATGTTGCCACTAATTATCTGTGAAGTTGTGACAAAGTCAGAGGACTTGGTGATGGAAATAAATAATGGTGCCATGACGTGAAGTTGTGACAGATTCAGAGGACTTGGTGATGGCAATAAATAGTGGATCCATGACGAGAACTAAGTTTATGTGTTGCAAGTAGTTGAATGTTGTGATTGACACTGAATACTAAATAGTATGACCATTATTATTGATTCATGAATGGGGAAAGACAATATCAAGATGGAAAAACACTAACTGGAAAAAATTGATGATTCAACCCAATCATGCTAAAGTAATTTTCCTGGAGTCAAGAAAGAGAGCTTGGGTGGAAAAGAAAGTAATTTTATTGGACTCAAGCAAGAGAACTTGAGTGGAAAAGAAAGTAATTTCCTGGACTTGGGAAAGTGAGGTTGAGTAGAAAAGAAAGTGGGGCAGCTAATCATCAATGCAAAGACCTATGCAAACTAAATTAGAAATAAAATCAAGGGAACACGGCCTTGTTCAATGTTTTTTGGGGATGAAATCTTTTGATTAGCAATCGAAAGAGGGGTAATATCAAAAGTTTAAATATTGTAATACCACATTTAATTTGGTGACATTTATCAAGGGAGAGTTTTGTGTTCACCAGTGTGTTTGTGTTCAGTCTTTCATTCCCATGGTGTAATAATTGGACATAGGGGCAAAAGTTGTAAAGTGAATTTGTTAATAGATTCCCTAATGTTTAAGTATGATATATGGAAATATTACGATAGGTAATGAGAAATTCATCCAAAGATAAGGGTGAATGTCAGGTTTTGGGGTTGGTTTCTTAGAAATATTTGATACAATTCTACTCACTTGTGAATCAAGGTTACAACTCTAAGAGTTAAAATGAAGGACTACCCTTCATAAATTAAGTAAATTATTTTGTTTTGCTTAGGTATTATTTTTTGTTAAATTGAGAGATGATCATGTGCATGCATATATTTATGTTAATATTCTAGAAAGAACTTGCACTGTTTGTGTGAAGTATAGGTTAAGGAAAGCAAAGAACATTAAACACATGATAAAGGTGTAAAGGTTCAAGGACAACTTAAATTTGAAGGTAAAGTTTTGGAAGATGTGAGCACAGAGAATAGTGTTACTTTAAGGGTGGTAGGATGTAACATCCATCTTTTACTACTTTTCTTTTGTAACTAAAAGTGTAACTGTGAACATGTTCCTGGTGAGGAGCTCAAGGACAAGGTCTCGCCAATAAACTTTGTAAGTATTTTTATTTATTTCCTAAGTTTTAATATTGAGATTGTAGACTTAGGAGACTGGAGGCATGACAAAACAAAACGATAGGGGCAATGATTCCACTAGGAGGGAAGTTATATGGTTGTGAAGTCACAAGAATCTGGTCATACATGTTGAGATACACCTTGGTTCCTTGGAAACTTAAAGAAAATAACAATTCACTTGCGTATCCTAAATTTTTAGGTACCATCCTATGTTACGATTAGTTGTGAGTGTATCGACAAAGGAATTACTATTCACTGAGTATTGAATAACTATTGTCTATCACCCATTTATCTACCTATAAATTTAATCCTAAAATAATAGATAAGTATAGTTGTTATGGCATAATAGGGCTAAGTTATCAATACAAATTATTTAGATAAATAATTTGTTACCAAATCATAATAATTATCCAATAAATTAAAGGAGGTGCTAACATCTTTTAAATAATTATACATTTATATGTATGTATAAGGAGACCAGTTATAAATATACAATATTATACCTATATTAAAAGTATATTTTTTTTTGTAAAGACATTGGAAATAGTTATATTAAAAGTACAAAAAGTATTACAGGTCAAACTACCGACCTAGGAAGTCTAGGTTGGTGGAATCACCAACCGTAATGTCCAAAAGTTCCCAGCATCAGAATATCATTAGAATTTTTTTCATTTCCAAGGGTTAGATGTCTTTGAAGAACATACAATTTAAGCCAGATATCATAACCGAGCATGAGAACAAAAGTTTTAACAAAAAAATATTTAAACTTTGCAGAAAACCAAGAGGGCTAGGGGCGGTCATATTGTGTAGGCGCTTCTTCCTTGTTGGGACTAGGTTTTTCTTTGACTATGGGACAACTACCATAGAAATCATCCTCCCACCCCTGTGGAGGGAGTTTGGTGTTAGTTTTTCAACATTTAAGCTAGCATTATGTTAGGATCTTTACTGAGAGAATAACAAGTACATCAATTAAGCACAAGAGACAATGAACACAATGTTTTTGATCGGGGAAACCATAAATGGAGAAAACCCCGCAACTTCCTCAAGATAGAATAACCACAAGATGTAAGACCCGAAAACAGTAAGATGCACTCCCAACAGCAGTAGTCTTCTTCTTCTGTCTAGCCCCAGTATTTCCTTCTTCACTAGTGCACCGCACTTGAGTGAGTGAATGATGATTGTGATAAATAGAGAGTCTCACTCTCTATTTATATTCTTCCGTTCACTTGAAGTGCACTCAATCATGTCGGCCCAAATTAACAATTACTTACTCGAGCCTACACCTTAATGAGTGTATAATAACTCGAGTGCCCTGAAACTGTGGGGACTTAAACAATGACTTGACATGACTTGTTTACATGATTAATCCTCCCGATCGGAACATCGGGGCATGAAAATATGACTCAAATACATAATATAAACATCCCCGAATAAACATCGGGTTACAATATATAATATACATAGAAGAATACATTCCAAAGTTACAAATACATCAACACTCCCTCTTAACTAGGAAGGTATTCTTTCGACACGATTTTCAGCACTGGTCTTCTTCTCTATATCACTGGATCATCTTCATCTTCAAGTCATCTTTGTCGTCAAGTCATCTTCATCTTCAAGTCATCTTCATCTTCGGATCTGGATCATCTCTCGATCTGGATCGTCATAGAACATCATCACTGGATCGAGGTCATCACTTGATCTGGATCATCATCATTGCACTGGATCTAGATCATCACTCAATCTGGATCATCTCTCGATCTGGATCATTACTGTTGGATCTAGATCATCACTCGATCTGGATCTCTCGGAGTCATCATCATGTGTGTACTAATCTTGTCATGGGAAGTTCTACAGAGGCAGCCCTTTTTCATGCTGGTTGTATGCCTAGCCCACAAATAGGTCTTCGCCCAGCACTTACATCTGACCTACTCGTCAGAAAGGCACACCCAACACTCACATCTGATCATGTAGGAAACTACAATCACATCAGAAATGCCCAACACTCACATTCACCAGCATGATAGGACATCACATCACTAACATCTGTGAAATGGCTCTGCACTTACATCTGACCTACTCGTCAGAAGGGCATCACATCCATCCAGGCTGGAACCACATCCGCCACAATGATTAAAGAACCCTGTTCTTTTCATCTAGGCTGGAACCACATCCGCCACAATGATGGAAGACTTTCAACCAGGCTGGAACCACATCCGCCATAATGATGAAAGAACTCTGTTATTTTCGCCCAGGCCGGAACCACATCCGCCACACTGAAGACATATTTTGTGCACTCACATCTGACCTGGTAGGAACTGAATCCTACACCCTCGTTAGAATGGCCCCCAGTCCCTGACCGAGCTACCTGGTAACGGACCAAGTGCCTCCACTCTCCTGGAGAGTGGTAATTTCCCTTACATCTACCCTACTCGACAGAATGGCCAACACTCACATCTGACATGGAAGGAACTAAATCCTTTAGCCATGAACAGAATGGTTCAGCCCTTACATCTTACCTACTCGTCAGAATGGATCTCTCAGTCCCTGAATAGGTGCCTCCATTCCCAGAATGGCAGTCAGCACTCATATCTGACATGGAAGGAATTGAATCCTCTCACCATGACAGAATGGCTCAGCCCTTACATGTGACCTACTCGTCAGAATTGCTTTGGGACACAACACTTTCCCTTGGAGGGAACCTCGATATGGAGAACACCAAGTCTCTCCCTGAAGTACTCGAACTTCAGCCTAGCTAATGGCTTCATCAATACATCAGCTATCTGTTCCTCCGTCACAACATACTGGAGCTTCACTGCTCCTCTCTGCACCATATCCCTGATATAATGATACTTGATCTTGATATGCTTCGACTTGTCATGGAACATTGGATTCTCTAACAACTTCACGCAACTCTAGTTGTCATAGTGTATACAAGTAGCATCCAACTGGAGATCAAATATATCAGACAGTAGCTTCCACAGCCATACTACCTCATAACTAGCTGAACAAGCTGCGACATACTCTACTTCAGCTGTACTTAGTGCCACACAGGATTGCTTCCTGCTAAACCAAGAGATCACACCTGATCCCATACTGAAGCAACACCCTGAAGTATTCTTCCTGTCGATGGCACTGCCTTCCCAATCTGAATCAACATAACCCTCCAGGTTACTCTTTTGATTCACATCGTACTTGAGTCCATAATCAATTGTACCCCTGTATTCTTTGCAACCATCAGGTGAACATGTCTCAATGTGTTCACAGCAAGGCAAATATCTAGTCTCAGGTACATCAAGGACCCAATCATCTGACGATACATCGTAGCATCAACCGACTCTGATGAAGCATCACTTAATAACTTCAGGTTCGATGCCATAGGTGTGGCCATGCAGTCCATCATCCTGAACCTATTTAGGATCTATACTGCATACTTCCCTTGTCCAAGGAAGATTTCATCTGTACTCTGCCACACCTCCATACCTAGAAGGTAATGCATTGACACATAACAGGAGCATCACTGGTCTTCTGTCTTCAACCTTGAAGCAAAGGTTGGAATCCACTTTACTCTCAGTAAATCCTAGAGTCATCAGTAATCTACCCATGCTGTCGTACCATGTCGAACCTTAATATATTCTGTAGTCACTCCCTCTGAAACGGATCATCATACTCCCTCTGTCTTTTGTGCTCTATGCACTGAAAACATTCTGTACTAGAGTGACAAGTAGCTTCCTATGCTACTAATATTCTATGTGACCATCTAGTGTATAGACTTACATCTTCAACCTTGTATCAAAGGTTAAGATCTTCATCAGGCTCATTATGTATGTGTTTAAACTCTTACTGGCTGCAAATGTCTCTTCGTAGTCTAGGCCTTCTTTTCGTGAGAAGCCTCATGCTACGAATCTTGCTTTGTATCCCACAATGTTTCCATCTACTGCATGATGGAACTATGAACTTCTCTTCAGGTCTCGATACTCCACCCAGAAATCATTCTTCTTGAACTGGTCTTCCCTTTCTTCTTGGTGGCTGGAAGGTTCTGCATCAATGATGTCGTTGTACTCATCATATTATTCTTTGTCTTTGAACTGTCTTCACTTGTTCTTCGGAACAAGTCTTCATTCTTCTTTGCTTGTAGGTGATTATGTATGCGATATTTCCTACAAGTCAAATGCATTTGTATGGTTAGAAACATTTCATAAGGAATATTCATACTGGAAAATTCTTATGCATAAATATATGATCATGCAACTACTTTAGCCAATACAACATTCATCCATATCTCATTGAAACTTTCTAGATTCCTTCCATCTCTACCAGGACAACATTGAGATTGTGCACTAATCCAATATGTCAGCAAAGAGGTTTCATTCTAGATAAGTAGCAATGGAGAGTTGCATAGCACCATGAGCTACTTACCCATCGCATGTATATTAGTAGTATATTGCCATTAATGCAAACATCCTATCATGCATGATACATCAACTGAATATAAACAAAGGCATAACAAAAAATATAATGAAACGACAATTGAATACTTATCTTTATTTGTTTCGTGGGTAGACTGCTTCTTGACCCTTTAGCTTCATCGTCTTCTTCATTCATGGTAGCATCGTTTCTTATCCAAATGATAAGGAGGATAAGAAGTTCTTCAAGAGTTGAGTTCTTCATATTCCTCATTGCTTGAGGGATCTTCTTTGGATGGCGAGATCTTGATCTTCAATTGCTCCCATCTTCTCTTCTCTTCTTATGATTCAAGCTTCTTCTTCCCAGAGTCTGCTGAAAGTAATCACTTCCTTCTGGCACACTTCCTCGCATGAATGAATCCCATGATCCTGGGAGGCCATTCAAGGTGGCCATCACCACTTTTGCATTCTTCACTTCTGCTTTAAGTTGTTCTTGATTTAAGAGACTCTTATGACTGCATGGTCTCTGCATTCTAGATCTTCACATTCTTCAACTAGTTTCTTTAGGTCATATTCTGATTTTTGTTCTTCCCTTCAAATAGCTTGAAATTCTGGAAGACCTTCAACAGCTTTGCTTGCAATAGGTAGTGCTTTGTAATGCACATGTGCAAGCCTTCTATTCCAAAGCTCATTTGGCTCTATTGTTTCATGGATCAAGGCTTGTTCTGGATGGCCCTTCAATTTGTACAAGCCTCCTTCTTATTCTTCAATCACTACCGCATCATCGATAGTCTTTCCTTTTGGCCACATGATGACTTGACCATCTATGAATGCAACCCGCATTCCTTTTGCATTAATGCTGAAATGGAGAGAAGGTTCTTCTTGAGTCTTGGAACAAACGATACTTCTATGCTTGGAAGTTGTCAACGTCACCAAGCTTATCATCAAGCTGTTGTGATAGATCACTTTGAAATGAGAACCTCAAATGAAAATAGCAAAGGATTAGATCTTACCGATTTGAGGTGTCCATCTTAGTTCCAGAGCTGGCTGATCTAGGGCTTGCCACAGAAACCCTAAGTTTCAAACCTTGGAATATTTTAGAACTGATTGGATAAACAGATAGATCTCTTCAAATGGAGCTGTCTAATGTACTCCTTTTCTGAAAATAGTGGAGGGAAGCTCCTGGAACAGGAAGCCCTAGATTTCCAATTTCTTCTGCAGAAATGCCTGTTACTGTTTCTGTGATATCTACGAAATTACTGATCCTATGTGTTTTAACTTTTGTACTGAGGTAACCTCGCATTTCTCTGATCTAACACCATAGGGTTCATCAGAATTGGTTTCACCATTTGGGATTTATGATCCTTTTCCCAAAGTGACCTGTTACAGGACTGTTCAGAACAGCGAAGTTGTACGGAATGCCACATGTCACAGGTTCATATTCTCAGTCTGATCTTCGGACCACCGCAAGTAGAGTCCGTGCTCTTTCTGGAAAATCTTCAGGAATTCCATTTGGACCTCTGTAGCCTAAGATATTGTAATTCTCCCTAGGTGTCCTGTTTATGGATGATTTCTGGAAGAGGCTGGAACCCTAACTTAGAGGGATCATATCTCCCAGAATATAGCGAATCTGAGGCTGATTTTTGGAAAAAGTGTTCATCAGGATTTTATCTTCGGCACCTAAAAATTTCCGCTTCTGAGACTTCTCCAACCTCGTAATATAGCGACTGTACCAAAACTTATCAGTTTTAGTATTTAGGGTTTTTCAAGCTCGGGGTCAAACTAGGGTTTGACTTTCCCGGGGTTTCACCCAACCAAATTTCTTGATCCAGGTCTCCAAGTTTGTTAGATTGAAATCTGAAGTTTTAATTGATTATCATTAATTGTTGTTGACGATGAATGATAAATGGTCAAGTTAGTTACTAACAATTGAGAAAAAAGGAAGCATTTTTAAATTATATGTCCTTCCTTTGCTTATTGATATGTTGTATATTGCCAAGCGCGAAAATAACTATGAAAATTCTAAATTATATATGCATAGATGTACTTATACTAACATGCTCTTAGTCGTGATTCTAGAATGTCATGATAGGATGTGCATACTCATGTTAGTGTATTTCCAAATGTTAACTAGAATAATATTAAATTATTGGTTTGCGTGATTGATTTTCTTGAGTATTGGTACTAGACACTTGAATGCAAATTACCTAAATTGGTTGCATAGTAAAATAATTTGCAAATTACCTAAATTGGTTGCATAGATCATCTACGTTTTGGTCACAATTTCTAAGTATCCACCATATAAATTTGATCATTATTCAATGAGGATATTTTAACCAATCATTTTTCCAATTACCCTCTTTAGTAACGAGTGTGAAGATACTTTCAATTCTTCAATGGACTGCAATTCATCCTGATCCCATACTAAGCGAAAGTCATTTGAGAATCTGATAACCTAAGCGCTAAAAGCAAAGAATATTCCTTGCACGTGATACGAATGAGTCATGACTAATGTATTATCGTATTGGTATATTTGTGCAAGGATTATTGTACAAATCGTCTTTAATGATATATGAGCCTTGAAAGTCATTTAATTAAAAATGAATTCATGATATATGAAAACTAATTTATCATAATATATCACCAAAACGGATTTTTCATTAATGATAATTTAAATTCCACGTGGAAGCAATATGCCCTCACAAGTTTATAATAATATGTGGAGTACTCCTTTAATTTCAATTTCATTCAATTCTTCTGTACTCTTTGTAATTTAACTTCATATATTAAATAATGTTGTAACCTAACCGCATTTGCACATGTGCGTCTTCTATCATATAAATAATGTAATTCTAAAACGTTAACATATATTGTTATGTTAATTAACAATAAAATAACTTCCATAATTTTAGAATAATATAAATTCAATGAGCAGTTGAAAAATGAAGTGAAAAAGAAAATGTTTTTTTTTTTTTAAATAAAACTTGTATTACTACACAGGAACCAAATTACATAGCGAAATACAACTAAGGCAGTCCCAAAAGCATGGAGGCCTTAGTCCAGCCCAGCGAAACCCAGTCCGGGACTGGACTTGGTCTGTTTTGCCAAAAAAATACAGAGTTTTTCCAAAGCCTCCTACCCCCCATTTTACAACCATTCCTACCATAATTCCTTGCACAGTTACATTGCTTCCCCACCCACATCAAAATTGACACATAAAGGACCTGTCTCCACAAGGATCCCGATTGACTGCATGGTTCCCATAAACAGTAGGACTACGCTTACCTAAGCTATATAACGCCGAACAAACAGAGACAGAGAAGGTAACCTGGCAAAAAAAAAAATTGAGGAAGGCAATCATATCCGACCAGGAGGACAAGAGCTCCAGCAAGGAACCGCAACCGGGGGGATCACAGCAGCTGATTGCTGGGAGCCAGTCACGAGCACTGCCATCGTTTGCATGGGACCAACCGCATTCTGGGAATCCACAGGTCCTCCTACTTCCGCCATATCATTTCTGATGCCCCTCTCTTGGGGTCTAGCATTTTCTAGGGCCCGACGATCAACAGGGAGAAACGAGAAGCCTAACTGGGCTGCGAGGACGTCGAGCTTCTGGTGCATGGTGTGGCATTCTGAATTATGCTCCTTCCAGAAGGGCACGGGTTCTGAATCACCGTCTCTCTTAGCTTCCTGCACCGCCGTGGAGTTCCCTACCAGACGAACTGTTACCCAATAAGTCATGAGCATACGATCGTATGCTAAAGCTCAGCCAGCGGTGTTGCCAAGGTCCAAGACCCATTCTGCCACCTCTGTGTGAAGATTCTCCCATGGCATGGCTTTCACCTCGGCCCACAGCCCCTCAACCACCCTTTCAATCTTAAGACGGATACTGAGCAGAACATGCTCTCTATAGATATCAGCCTCCTCCTGAGCCTGGAGCTGAGCTCGAGTGGTTTGCTAAGTCTAACGCTTGAGGGATTTCCCTTTAACAGTAGATAAGCCAGACGCCTCCCCAGAGCCACCATCCCTTCTGAATTTCCAATTGGGAGCCATCAAACGAGCCTCCGAAAATAGGAAGGGTGATAGGAAGTGAAGCAGAGGCGCTCCAGCAAATCCAGATACCAAGGCACAGCGCAGGTCGAAAAACAGATACTCAATCCCACCTTCTCTGTAACAGGACTCCTCATAGCAAGTATCAAAATCTTCGAAATAAAATGGAGGGTCGCTCGTGGGAGAGTTCCCATCCCTGACCATATCCTGCATCACACCCATCATGATAATGAGAGCCTTTGTCCTGTGGTGATAAAGGACCTCGTCCAGACGATAGTCCCTTCGCCCAGTTCCAAGCGTGGCAAAAATGGTGGCATGAATCACCATAATGGAACAGTACAACCACCAGACTCGGCGAGCAGTTAAACCAATGGACCCACACAGCATTAGCTTTGCTGTGTGTAGGCGTGCTCCCGCCTCCTACCTCCCTCTGTCCTCCCGTCCGCTGGATCACCCATCTGTACTTCCTCGATAAAATCCCTAGCAGCCAGGTGCCGACACTATTGGGCCCATTCCTCCTCACCAAAAACTTCCAGCCTATCGCATCGAAAGCCAGTTCCGCACTCCACGCCAACATTCACCAACCGATCAGCAGCTTTGTTGGCCTCCCTTCTGACATGGCAAAAAGAAATTGCGGGGTGCGCAAGGAGGAGAACTTGAAGCTGCTCCAGCCTATACAGAAGGCACCAGCTGGGGGAGATCTTGTCAGTCGATTGTCCATTCAGCAAATGTTTGGCCATCTGGATAAGGGTGTTGGAATCGCCTTCGATTATCACCGGAAAAAACCCCCCCCTGATCAACACTTCCGAGCCACAGATGAGGCCTTCCAGCTTCGCCGATTTTTTGGTATCCTGCCCTATAGCTCCCATGAACACCATCCTGATCCTGCCCTCGTGATCACGACATAGACCACCAAATCCTACCGGACCTGTATTGCCTCTAGATGCGCCATCAAAGTTCAACTTGAAAATGCAGGGAGGAAGGACCGACCATGTCGATGGGCTGGAGGGTTGACACAATTTGTCCCAATGGTGCAGAGCATCCATCATAGATCTATTTAGCCCCCAGTTCTCAGCTACCTGGGCTTCCTCCCGTGGAAAGATCATGTCCTACTCGTGCCACTGCATGCACCGAATGGAAGGTAACAGGTTGTCTTGAACCATGGCCCAGACCTTCTCCATATCTTTGCACTGGTCTCGAAAGATCCAAGCATTCCGCTCCTTCCATATGCACCACATTATCATACCTGGGAAGGCATCCCAGATTGTTCTGATGATTGGATTTTTCTAGGCATTTGGATGCCACTCTCTCAGGGTCTGAGATGGTTGACCTCATCTTCTGTCGCCTCATTGAAACCACATCACTCCCTTATCCCAAACTGTTACTGTGAAATGGCAACTGTCTAGAAGATGATTCATCGATTCCTCCACTTGATAGCACATACAGCATTCGGATGGCCCGAGAATTCCCCGTTTGCGAAGATTGTCGCTTGTGAGAATCCTTCCCCTGACGACAAGCCAAACAAAAAGGGAAACCTTGGGCCATAAGTTGGCTGTCCAATTTTTTTTCCAAATATCATCATTCGCAGCATTCCTCGAGATTCTGATACTGTAGGCCTCCTTGACACTAAAGGATCCTCTTTTCAAGTAAACCCATCTTAAAATATCAGGGCCGTCTTGGACTTTGATAAAGTGTTTGTTCAGTTCTTCTTAGAAGGCCACCCAGTCCTCCTCACTAGTCTGTTTAGGTTTCTCTAAGAAGTTCCACTGATGTTGCTCCAAGTGAATTCCTAGTCGCCAGACGTGGTTCACCTGGATCATGCCCTACTCGAGCTCCTACTGCATGATGAGGGTCCACCTCGGATCCCTGCCAAGGATGGGAAACTGGTTCCAAGAGTCTTCCCAGAACTTCACCTTGCTACCATCCCTGATCTCCCAAAAACTATGCTCTTGGATAATTGATTTACCAGCCAAGGCTTTCAACCATATCGGAGATCCACTGGGAGCCTCGTTGAAATGGATTAGAAGATGTCAAGGTCTATCCCGAGCGTATTTTATGTTCCATAGTTTTTCCCAAGGTTCCGCTGAATGGTTAACCCATCGCCACCACACCTTGGTGCCAAGGCTCTTCGACATCACTTCAGGATCCCTGAGACCTAAGCCTCTTTGCTCCTTTGGCTTGCAAACGTCCTCCCTTCTCACCAAAGAGAATTTAGCCTTCTCCCCACGACCTCCCCAGAGAAAGTTACACTAGATACATCTAATTTCTTTGAGGATGGCTTTAGGAGCTGCTAAGATCGAGAATAGATAGGTCGGCATTGCTTGTAAAACTGATTTGACCAAGATCAGCCTACTGGGGAAATTTAGGGGGCGAAGCACCCAGCTTCCTAGTTTCTATTTTAACCTATCCAAAAGTTCCTTCCAGGCCTCTTTTTTTGGCCTACCCAAACCGAGGGGAATGCCGAGGTACTTAGATGGAAAAGCCCCTCTGGAAAATCCCAAGATTGACAAAGAAGACCTGAGATTTGTTAGGATTGACCACTAGGCCTGAGGCCCGAGCAAAAAGGTCCAGGGATTTATTGAAGCTTCGAGCTTCTTGGACTGAAGCGTGCCCCATGAGCATAGTGTCATCGACAAATTGTTGATGAGTCTGAGAGGAAGCCCCCTCATGAGCTTTTACTTCGTGAATAGTTCCCCTGTCAACCTGGGCCGCAATGAGACGACTTAAGCCCTCAGCCATGAGGATGAAGAGAAAGGGAGACAGAGGGTCTCCTTGGCAGATGTTACGAGAAGGTTGAAAGGTTGAGGTCAGAGAACCATTGAGGAGGATGTTAAAGAATGGTGAGGAAACCAAGCCCATGACCCACTCCACCCAATCAGGGGAGAAACCATAGGCTCCCAACATCTTCTCCATGAATTCCCAATTGAGCTTATCATACGCTTTTGCTATGTCGAGCTTAATCATCATCCCAGGTGTTCTCGAGGCTTTGAGAAAGTGCAACACCTCATGAACTAGAATAACCCCATCCAATATATGCCTACCTTCCACGAAACCAGACTACTTAGGGCTTATGAGCATCGGGAGAAGATGTTTGAGTCTGTTGGCTATGACCTTGGAGATGATTTTGTAAATTACATTACATAGCGCTATCGGTCTGAATTTGTCAGGGGTATCCACCCTCGCCTCTTTAGGAATAAGGGTCATGAAGGTGGCATTAAAGGCTTTAAGGACCCCCTTCTTGGTCCTGGATTCCTCCACAATGTTGAGCACATCCTCCTTAACAAGTTCCCAGAAGAAATGGGAGAAGTTGGATGTGAAGTCGTCTGGGACGGGGGCTTTTCCCAAAGCCATTTGGTGGACCGCTTCCTCAACTTCCTGCATCCCAATGGGCTTGATCAGCATTTCATTGTTTTCACCAGTGACCAGCCTTGGAACGAGGCTTGTTATTTTCTCAATGTCTCGTCTTCTATCCCCTCCATCCTCCCTAAGGATCTCAGAGAAGTGTTGAGTAAGTTCAACTTCTATCTCCCGCCTCATTTCCATTCTGTTTCCAGCCCTGGTCTTAAGTCTCTGGATTCTAGAGCTATTCTTGTTTTGGATCACCGAGTTATGAAAG
Organism: Pseudotsuga menziesii; assembly: GCA_001517045.1. NCBI lineage: Eukaryota > Viridiplantae > Streptophyta > Pinopsida > Pinales > Pinaceae > Pseudotsuga > Pseudotsuga menziesii. The sequence goes on along the minus strand of LPNX010998588.1, from coordinate 229,136 downwards.
AATTTAGTATTTCTTTCACCCTCCTGCAACCATTTTACCCTCGCCTTCTGTTGCCAAAGAAGGGTCTCCTGCTTTTCCTGAGCGTCCAGTTGTCCCATTAAATCCTTTTCTTTGATTTTCATGTCCTCATCCCAGCCTCCTTGCATCCCCTACCTGTTGATGAGATCCAGCTCAGGTAACAGTTTTTTTTTGTCCTCAAAGATGTTCCCAAATTCCTCGTTGTTCCACGTGTAGATCTTTGCTTTCAAGGCCTTAAGTTTCTATTGAAAGCGAAACATAATGGTTCCTGGGGGGGGGGGAACCAATTCCTGCCACCATTGACTGACAAGGTCCTTGAAGTCTTTGTGCTCCATCCAAAAGTTTTCAAAGTGAAATGGTTTGCCCCTAGGGGAACAAGACCAATCCCAGGAGAGTCTTATGGGCCAGTGATCAGAGCCAGTAGTCGGGAGGACATCAGGCACAAGCTCCCCCGTACTATGCATGATGTTCTCCAACACCAAGAAATGGTCCAAGCGAGAGGCCACCAAATGCTCCCCTCCCCATTTGTTGTTCCACGTGAACCATCCACACCCAGTTTCCACATCAACTAGCAAGCTCTGAGCTAAAAAATCATTGAAGAATTCCTGGTATTTATCTAAGTTTCTTATCCCTCCTTTCTTTTCCCTAAGGTTTTCAATCAGGTTGAAATCTCCCCCTAGCACCCACGACCCCCTCTCCAATTGCTCCTTGAACTAGTTGAGGAGGTCCAGGAAAGATTGCTTCTCAGGGAAACTACTGGGGCCATAGGTATTCCCGACTGTTCCACGGACGCCTGAATCCAAGAGGCAAAACTATGCCATTAGGGCAAACCTATTGGCTCGCCAGTTGGAGAATTACACCGATCGGGGTTGCCAAAGGATTGCAATACCTCCAGATTGTCCTGCTGCATCTATAGCCATGACATGACTTCCATTCCAGATTTTGTCCTTAATCTTTTCGAGGCCCCCACAACTGCATTTGGTTTCTTGGAGGAAAGAATATCTAGGGATTCCTGCTTTATTTTATGATTTAGGGTTTCCCACTTCCTGGGTTTACCACATCCCCGTATATTCCATGAAATGAGCTTCATTGACAAACCTTTTTAGCTTTAGAGAAGGCTTCCCTAATTGTGGGATATTGGCCAGATTCGATCAATCGCACTCCCACCACTGCTATGCGTTGCTTATTCGTCTTCCGCCCTCTTCGCATTTCCTCCTCTGGAGACTTCCTCTTACTTCCCTTCTGGGCATCTAGGTCGAACCCTAGACTCTCCATAGCACCTGTCCGGATAATGGCTTCCTAGAGGAGTTCAAGTTGGTGTCTCGAGACATATCCTTGTCCCTTCTTCCTACACTCTTCCTCTATGGCATACAAGTCCAGCTCCACAAATCCATGTCCTCCCCTTCATCCTCCTCTGTGCCTTCCATTTGTTGGGCCTCCTCTTCCACTGGAGCCTTGGATGGGCCTTCCTACTGATCTTCAGCCATTGGCGTAGCTTGGACCTCTTCTCCCTCTTTTAGGACCCTAAGGCCTCAAAGGAGTTCCCTTGTCTATTTTCCTTGGGGATCGGATCCATTCACACTGAATTTTTACCTCCTCCCTTGCTGCGCCTTCTGCTCTTGACCTGGGTGAACCCCTCCTCTTTTGCAGATTTGACTGAAGTAGAGACCAATGGGTCCGTTCGGGGGCTATATTTGGGGCAATTCCTACCCAGATGACTGTATTCATGACAGTGACGACATTTGAAAGGTAGTTGCTCGTAGTCAATAGGTTGAATCCATTCCTTGTCTTCCCAGTTTAGACTGATTGCTTCTGGAAGTTCTCTGGATAAGTCCATATAAACACAAATCCGAGCAAAGGCAGTATATCTTTGGATCTTGGTTTGTTAAGCTATTTTTATGAATTCTCCCAGGGTGTTTCCAATGTCCCGTAGGGTCTCCAGGTCCCAATATTCGCCTGGGACGGAGAAAAGGCGAATCCAAACCGAGGCGACCGTCATGTCCTCCGTCTCTAGGTTAAAACGCTCCTTCCATGGCCACAGGAATAAACCAGCCGAGAAGAAAACGTAAGGGCCTCCCTCCATGACTCTATCCCTGTCTTCCTGGTTAAAAACGATAATGGTGAAAAAACCCTTCGAACCTAGCTGGAGATCGTAGTGGCCTTTAGGCTTCTAAACTCCATTTATCCACTTAACCAGGTCATTTTCCTTCGGCCAAATCCCCACAAATTTCCTTATTAGGGCCTTTTCCTTCCAGCTCTCAATATTGCCTCTGACTGCCTCAGATCTGATTTCAATCGCGGGGATGGAAGCCATCTTTGGGAGGCAGCCTCCAGAATTTGTTTGTTTGCCTCTCCTGGAACCGAGTTGAGACCCATCTCCTTTTTTGCCATCCTCTACCTACTCCTTTCGTGCCAAGAGAGGATCCCCTTCTTTCTGGGGCGAGCTCCCCCTGCCCCAAAGCCACCATGGCCCCTTGCAGGAGGTCAGGAACCAAAACCGGTCGGCTGCCCAGCGCCGCCAGGAAGCTTCGCACCCAGCAAAGCCCACGAACAAACCCTAGTGCGGATCCTCCGCATGCACTACTCCCACTCCTCTAGAAATTGCCGTGGAGTCAATCATTTTATTATCGAAGTGAAAAAGAAAATGTTAATAAAGGTAATTATAAAATATAAATAAAAAAACAAACAACAATTATTTAATAACTAAGTTAAATATCTCATCAAATTACTAATATTAAATGCGTCATCTAGGTATCATTAATTGTTCCATTTCTAGATCTAGGCATCGTTATGATATTCCAAGTCCTCCATCATAGTTTAAAATATTGTAGACAGGGAATGAAAAAGGAGGTAGCTTTGGAAGCTCTTAAGAATACATTAAATCTTGAAGGTTTAACCACACATGTGCACGTGTGCATGAATTTTATTTAGTGTGGTATTCAATCAATAAAAGTCCAATAACAGTTTGATTATTTTGGAAGTACACATATTCACTGGGATAAAATTGCTTCAAGTTAACTTATTCTAGTCGGGTTTTCCTTGCTTTTATGCAGCACAAATGTACTCATAGTATAGTCTCGTGGGAGTTGAAGTTCTACTAAGATGCAGTAGACAGAATAGTGGAAAAATATAGAAATGTAAAATCAAACACTAGCCACCAAGCTCGTTGCCAGTGATCAATCCCCACCACCAAAGGAAAAACCAAGTTTGCAATTGCCAACAATCTTGGGAACAGTAACATTTAAAACTCCATCCACACACGAAGCAAATATTCCCTCAACATTGGAATCACTATGAAGCACACAATTCCTCGATAATTTAGGGATTATATTTGTTTCCATTTGCACATACTTATAGCATTCCTCATCCTTGACCCCATTAGGCTTCCACTTTCCTCCCTATAATTTTATCACCAGCAAATTCTTCTCCTCTAGATACACCTTTAAAACAAAAAAATCCTCTTTCTATCATTACACATAAACCCTGCTTGAAAAATCCAACTCATTGGAGAAAATTTCAATTTTTCGTCTCTTACCTAGATATCGGACTTGGTCAGACCAAGAACTCCGACATAGAACATGTACTCCTTGGTCATTTCTTTGATGTCCACGGTTTCAGGTTCCATGCCCTTGTTGTCATCTTGTCGGTGATCATATGATCGCACGGATGGGTTTACAATCCTCTCCAACTCTTTCTGGAAGTGTAATAGTTTATTTATGGTTGGAGTGTGAACTAAGTGCCTAAAGCATACCCATAAAATTACCCTTGAAAGAAGCTCTCCGTCATGCTTTTATGTGGATTAAATAATTGGCAGATTAAAGCAACCAAATGTAGCACATGCACAGAAGCAACATTGCCAGTTGTAATGCACAAATTTTGTATATCTCAAAGAAGAATTAGCTGATTAAAGATTAATAATAGTTATCTTGGGATCAATACTTGTCTTGCATTATTACCCTTCCATGAAGAAACTCCCAAGAAACCAATCTTATAACTCTGTTGCCAAGAAGCTGCCCGATAAACTAGACTCTAATGCATTTATAGCATTGCTGACATTAGATCGCTGTCGAGTCCTGGGGCACAAGAATCCAGGGAAACGTCACCTCCACCAAACCAATAGAAGCCTAAAAAAATACAATTAAAAAATAAACTTAAATAAAAAATGTATTGAATATTGCGAAACCTTAATCTAAACTCTCATAATCTTTTAAATTGCTCAAGATTAATATACCTGAGCGATTCATATATATCCCCTTGTCCAGGACATAATAATTATTGATATATAGTTGATTTGAAGTTGACTTAGTCAATAATTAGATTTATTATGGATATGATAACAATATGATGTTGCCACTAATTATCTATGAAGTTGTGACAAAGTCAAAGGACTTGGTGATGGCAATAAATAATGGAGCCATGACGTGAAGTTGTGACAGATTCAGAGGACTTGCTGATGGCAATAAATAGTGGATCCATGAAGAGAACTAAGTTTATGTGTTGCAAGTAGTTGAATGTTGTGATTGACACTGAATACCAAATAGTATGACTATTATTATTGATTCATGAATGGGGAAAGACAATATCAAGATGGAAAAACACTAAGTGGAAAAAATTAATGATTCAACCCAATCATGCTAAAGTAATTTCCCTGGAGTCAAGAAAGAGAGCTTGGGTGGAAAAGAAAGTAATTTTATTGGACTCAAGCAAGAGAACTTGAGTGGAAAAGAAAGTAATTTCCTAGACTTGGGAAAGTGAGGTTGAGTAGAAAATAAAGTGGGGCAGTTAATCATCAATGCAAAGACCTACGCAAACTAAATTAGAAATAAAATCAAGGGAACACGACGTTGTTCAATGTTTTTTGGGATGAAATCTTTTGACTAGCAATAAAAAGAGGGGTAATCTCAAAAGTTTGAATATTGTAAGACCACATTTAATTTGGTGACATTTATCAAGGGAGAGTTTTGTGTTCACCAGTGTGTTTGTGTTCAATCTTTCATTCCCATGGTGTAATAATTGGACATAGGGGTAAAAGTTGTAAAGTGAATTTGTTAATAGATTCCCTAATGTTTAAGTATGATATATGAAAATATTACGATAGGTAATGAGAAATTCATCCAAATATGAGGGTGAATGTCAGGTTTTGGGGTTGGTTTCTTAGAAATATTTGATACAATTCTACTCACTTGTGAATCAACGTTACAACTCTAAGAGTTAAAATGAAGGATGACCCTTCATAAATTAAGTAAATTATTTTGTTTTGCTTATGTATTATTTTTTGTTAAATTGAGAGATGATCATGTGCATGCATATATTTATGTTGATATTCTAGAAAGAACTTGCACTGTTTGTGTAAAGTATAGGTTAAGGAAAGAAATGAACATTAAACACATGATAAAGGTGTAAAGGCTCAAGGACAACTTAAATTTGAAGGTAAAGTTTTGGAAGATGTGAGCACAGAGGATGGTGTTACTTTAAGGGTGGTAGGATGTAACATCCATCTTTTACTACTTTTCTTTTGTAACTAAAAGTGTAACCGTGAACATGTTCCTGGTGAGGAGCTCAAGGAAAAGGTCCCGCCAATAAACTTTGTAAGTATTTTTATTTATTTCCTAAGTTTTAATTTTGAGATTGTAGACTTAGGATACTGGAGGCATGACAAAACAAAATGATAGGGGCAATGATTCCACTAGGAGGGAAGGTATATGGTTGTGAAGTCACAAGAATCTGGTCATACATGTTGAGATACACCTTGGTTCCTTGGAAACTTAAAGAAAATAACAATTCACTTGCCTATCCTAAATTTTTAGGTACCATCCTACGTTACGATTAGTTGTGAGTGTATCGACAAAGGAATTACTATTCACCGAGCATTGAATAACTATTGTCTATCACCCATTTATCTACCTAAAAATTTAATCGTACAATAATAGATAATTATAGTTGTTATGGCACAATAGGGATAAGTTATCAATACAAATTATTTAGATAAATAATATGTTATCAAATCATAATAATTATCCAATAATCTAAAGGAGGTGCTAACGTCTTTTAAATAATTATACATTTATATGTATGTTTAAGGGGACCAATTATAAATATACAATATTATACATATATTAGAAGTATATTTTTTTTGTAAAGATGTTTGAAATAGTTATATTAAAAGTACAAAAAGTATTACAGGTCAAACTACCGACCTAGGAAGTCTAGGTTGGTGGAACCACCAACCCTAATGTCCAAAAGTTCCCAGCATCAGAATATCATTAGAAATTTTTTCATTTCCAAGGGTTAGACGTCTTTGAATAACATACAATTTAAGCTAGATATCATAACTGAGCATGAGAAAAAAAGTTTTAACAAAAAAATATTTAACCTTTGCAGAAAACCAAGAGGGCTAGGGGCAGTCGTATTGTGCAGGCGCTTCTTCCTTGTTGGGATTAGGTTTTTCTTTGACTATGGGACAACTACCAAAGAAATCATCCTCCCAACCATGTGGAGGGAGTTTGGGTTCCAACGGCTCTATTTTTTCGCTTAGGGCCACCTCCCCAGTGGTCATTTGAACACATTTTAACTACAACAGATCATTGTGGAGGGCATTGGGAAGTTGGAGAGCAGCAAAGGCTGGCTCGAGGAAGCCCCCGAGTCATGCATGGCCTGCCCTGAGGTTGCGGATAACAAGGATTTCAAGCTCCCTGTCCCTCTAGAAAACATATATTCAGGAATGGACGAAGCAGGAGTCTCAGAGGAAGGGTTGCCTGGGAGAGTGACCACTGAAGTCCCAGCATGTAGATTGGTTGTCGCACTGACTGCATCGGGCCTTGAGAAGTTTGAAGCGGGGTTCCTGTGCATTGTGGAACACCTCTTCAACAAATATTTAACTACAACAAAACTAGTATCTAGGCTAGCTAATTTGGCATCTAGATGTACCAGGAGACCTCTGACATCCAATATGGGAGAAGTAGCAATAGACCCGTTTGCCAAAAACTCTTCGACCAAGTTACCCAACATGTTCTTCACTAACCAATAAAAGTTAATTTGATTGTCTTAATCTCCTGTGGTGAGGAATTCCACCACCTGAGCAGATTCCCAATCCTTGATAAGAGCTCAAATAGGGGCTGAAATTGTACTTTCATACCCATTGTTAACTGCGTTAGCCTTCCTTGGGTGCTCTGCTTCCCTAACCAAACCCTGAATTCCACCCCACCGTGGGGTTCCTCTCGACCGGGTGATAGTATGAGAGGGAAGCAATGAAACACGCAGATTCGAACAAACACCAGAGTTGAACATAACACTGCCGAGATGCACATATATTGTCATGGGAGAGTAAATGTAGGGGGAAGCAGATTGAATAACCATTTCATAGAACGTCGGGGAGGGAGGCAGGAGCATCACACACGGGATCTGTAGCATGCAGTTTCTTGCGTAAATGCTCTGGTACTCCTCCCGTCTCTTCATAGATTCGAACCTCATCATCATGCTAGAGCTCATTGAAGCCAGGGCCATGCGAATGACCACCTCCCATCGCTTCAAAGAGTCAGACCGCATCCTCATGCTAGAGCTCATTTAAGCCAGGGCCATGCGAATGATATCCCATTAATGTTTTTTTATATTCCTTGCTGGAGGAGGATCAAGGACGCGAGCCGGAGCCAGATGGCAGGTGGCAGTAGCCAGCTGGAGCCTGTTTGGGGATTGAGCCACCAGGTGGGACCAAATCAGGGGACACATCAATTAATTACAAGTTTACAGCATGTATGGCATGGCGTTGACTCTTGAAATTTGCGCCAGCTAAAAGGAGCATACTGTTATGTGTCGGTGGGCCAAGAGAGGCACCCGCATCCAGGGTATATTAGAAGCATATTACTAAATAAGCCTTCAAGTAAAGAAATGTTTTGAGGGTGTATGAATTTTCACCTTAATATATTAACTTTTGGGACTTTATATATATATATATATAAAGT
>LPNX010998588.1:208112-220218 GCA_001517045.1 Pseudotsuga menziesii | reverse complement strand
TAATACCTTTTTTTCTTTTTCCATGGTTACATTGTAAATAGAGGGAGACGATCACTATGGAGTTATATTTCTTAGGTGGGTAGAGTGGACAATTTCCAAGGGAGATCAATCTCTAGTCTTTACTTTGTTGATAAATTTGTAATTTGTTTATGCGTTGAGTGGGAGAGGGGACATATTCCAAGGGAGATTTATCTCTAGTATTTTAAATTTATAAATTGTTTATGCTTTGAATGGGAGATGGGACGTCTTCTAAGGGAGATCAACCTCAAGTATTTACTTTGTTGATAGATCTACATTTTGGTTATGCGTTGAGTGGGAGAGGGGATGAATTTCAAGAGAGTTAGATCTCCACTAGTTATTGTGTTGATAAATCTCTATTTTTTTGGCTTATGTGTGAGGGAAGGAGAGGGACATATCCCCCTTACATGACCAATTACATCAATGGAATCCTTAATCGGAGGAACAACATCTCCTGAAGGGATGGACAATAATAATAAGTACAATAGAATATTTTTCGCAGTTACATTATTTTAAGGACATATGTTCATTTTAATAAGCATTGTATATTGTCTTGTATTGGTTACATAGTCCATTTTGTAAGGAGGTTCCTCCCTCGAATATGATTATTCATCTTCGTTCTTCATTATTAAGGCGTGTATTACTCTCTTTTGGTATATTTATGCTATTTTTATGCTATTTCTCAAACTTGGTTCCATTACATAATTTTCCTTACAACTTGCCATAATAATATCCAACAAAACAAGATTTAACCTATCAACCTATGATTTATCCTTTAAAATTTGTTTATAATTAAATCAAAGTGAAGGAGGGAAAGACTCCCCTTATTATCACCTTCTTGATTTATCTTCTCTGTAACCACAAATCCAGTGATTAGTTCACTATAACTTACACTCCATTTTAAAATTGATCTCAATTAGATTTAAGTGTTGCAACATTAGCTTTGATACCACTTATAATGTACCCAAATACCCTCTAGACACTATTCGGAAAAATAAGATATAAAATTTTCATTTAAAATTTATTCGAGAAACATTATATTAGTCTTATTACTTACTATATCATTACAACCAAAATAGATTCACATCAATCATATTTGTATGTAAAAAAACCCTATAGATTAAACTCAATGATCACTTACCACATTGCCATCATAGTCTTATTACTTACTAGATCATTACAACCAAAACAGATTCACATCAATCATATTTGTACGTAAAAAAACCCTATAGATTAAACTCAATGATCACTTACCACATTGTCATCATAGTATTATTACTTACTAGATCATTACAACCAAAATAGATTCACATCAATCATATTTGTATGTAAAAAACCCTATAGATTAAAAACTCAATGATCACTTACCACATTGCCATCAGTACATCAATTCAACTAAAATATTTTAACATGTAATAACATAATAACTATTTGGTTTCCTATCCAAACCCTTTGTCTTACAAGTCATCAATATAATCCACTAATATAAATTCTACCCAATACTTTTTCACCTTCAATCATTTAAAATTGTAATAATTCCTTAAATCCACCAGTACTTATCTGGTCATTCATTATTTTTTATACCAAGTAAATATAATATTATTGTTTCTTTCAAGATAGATTCCAAAATCAAATAATCTATAAGAACACATCTTTATGAAAATTAAATGAATATTTACTTTATCTAAAATATTTAACTTTAATCTAACTAGTGTACATGAAGTGCCATAATTGCAATATATACTTTCCTAAAAGATTCTAAATATCACCATTACTACCTTGTTATGAGATCACCACCTAAGTTATGACTTAACATCAAGTGTTTTATTTTTCAGTCTCATGTACCAGGCCATTAACATTATGACACATTTATATGTACGAGGCGATTAACATAATGACACATTTACATATATATAGTTCTGTTAACAAGATGTGATGTATCGATCAGACTCATGTTTTTAGTTATATACCTAGTATATTTAGTCAATACACTTTTAAGGATTTATCAGCAAGGGAAAAAATATATCCATTCATACTTTATAGCTATTCACCAATCATTAAGAATTCCAAAAAGAGACTAAGAAACTAAGAATTATAAAATCAATCAAAGGTAAAATACTTTACCAATCATCAAGAATTCCAAAAAGAGACTCAAAATTATAAAATCATTCCTTGAGGAAGATATTATTAACCTAATTAAACTTGTATGCAAAGGAATCTCTCGTAACATTTTATGTCTCTCGATTTCAAGATTTATAAGAATATAATAAGGTTCTAGCAACATTACAAAAGAATAGCTCTTGAACTCATTTTAACACATATCATTGAAGATATAGCCATTATTAAGCATTAGTTCTACATGATTTATAACTCGTTTATAATGGGTAATCTATATTTAACTTAAACAACATTTATACAAATATTAAAAGAAAAGATAACAATATTTATAGAATACTTATTTAGATAGAGGTGACTAAAGACATGATTACAACTTGTCTCTTAGGCTTTCTATCTAGCTTATGTTATTTCCGTCAAAATGCCACCACCGAGCTAGGCAATGAATCCATTAAGCCAAGAGAGTAACAAAATCTTTTACCAATAAGATTCTTGGTTTGAAAAATCATTAATATTGGTTTGAAAACTAATTAATCTTGGTAGCAAAATCTAGTAAGTGATTAATAATTTTAAGCTCCATCATAAATCAGATTATCAATGATATCTTCCAGCTAAACACTGTAACAATGAATATATTATTACACTGTAACAATGAATAGATTATTGCGTACTGCTTACCTAAATGATAAATTAATATCATACAAATCAAGCAACTAGGCAAGTCCTCAATGAAGGCCACCATAGCCATCTTGGTATCTAATTGAACACATTGTTGTCAACAATATCATAAACTACCAAGCTCTTAAGCCATCATACGAAACACAACAATTCCCATACAACATGACAACAATCAAATCGGTCGATTCTCCCAAGGGAGTTGCCTGTTGGGCTAGGAAAAGTGCACAAGGAAGAAGGACGAGCATAGAGTAGAAGAAGTTGCGATGAGGATCGGTACGACAAGGAAAGACAGATCCGAGTCGGTGGAAGAGGTAGGTAGAAGAGTAAAGGATGTACAGGTGAAAGTCAAGGAATATTGCAGAAGGACGAACCAGTGGAAGGCTAAAGGACAAGTTTTGCGGCTAGTTATGACCTATACAGACGGGATGAAAGACGTTTCCACGACTAGTTATGGCTCTGGTTAATGTAATGCAGGAATTTTGTGGCCAAGTATGGCTTGGCATTAATGTAATAGAAGATATTTTGTAGCTACTTGTGTCTATAATAACTAAGCTGTACTCAGTTAGCTTCAGTATTGTTTGTTATTATCTTGAAGAGTTACCTAGAGGAAGTTGTTAGTTCATTGTTGACTCAGAAGAGGAGTCTAGTAGAAGTAGAAGCTTGTTGAGCCGTGGAACTGTAGCTGAGTGCGCAGATAGTAAAGTAGAAGAGTCGATCCAAGTTGTGTGCGGATCAGTAGGAGTAGATAGAAGAATAAACTAGAGAGCATGAGAGCAAGAAGAGTTGAGAAAAAGACATATCTTAAGAACAGTCTCTAAGTCGTAGACTGCAAGGTGCTACCTATATTTCTCATGCCAGATGAAAAGCACCTTGGTGTTTTTTCCCAGATGGGTTTCCACGTTATTTCCTATGTTGAGTGATTGAATGTTGAGTGTTTTCTTACATTGTGATGCTTACAGTTGCTGTTGAATGTATGTCGTAATATTAAAAATCAGTGAATGAATGAATGTTTAAAGCATTGTTGACATGTTATGTATGATTTCATGGTTAATATGCTAAGTTACAATATAAGTCTCACACTGTTCATTATAAGTAAGGAATCAGGTGTGTCGCACAATTGAGCCAGTCGTTGAGTGGTTAAGGACAAGGTTTTGTCGCACGTCGGTTGTGCCACAGAATTGCACCTCTGTCGCATAGTAAAAGACTCCATTCCTCCATCTTTGTCGAGTGCCTTGGACAGGCTCCAAGGGACCATAATCCCTCACCAACTGTGGAAACATGGTTATGGTAGTTACACATTAAGATATCTCAGGTGAGATAGCTCCTACCTCATGGGTGTTTTTTACTAATCTTGCTCTGTCAGGACGATGTATTTTGGTGTCCTGTTGGTATTGTGTTGTTGTTGAACCTTGGGTCGAGACAGAAGGGAATATTAGGCCAACAAATGGTTCCGTTTCCGGGACCTGTAATCATTTGAGTCAAGGGAAATGTTGTGGAATTCGACAAAGAAGGAAATAGAGGATTGGATGGAGTCTAAGATGCTAACCTTTGCACAAGAAGAGAGCATGGAATCATGATTGAGCACAAAAAAATGGTTAGAATGGTACATCTACCATGATATTCACAAGATATTCTTTTCATATTTCCCTATTGTGCTACACGAGTGGTTGTCAAGATTGGCAACTAGGCAAACAAATTTCTAGAGAAAATAAGCGCTTGAGTGGAGTGATTAGTTGGTTTGTGAGATAACCAGTGTAAGTAACACCATCTCTAGAGCTGTTGATTTTTGGGTCGGCAATATTTTTCAAGGATATATTATTGAGTTTGCAGTAGAAACTATAACCTCGTATAGTGAGGTTGAAAGAATTTTTTTCCAAGGACCACGAAGAAGGTATTTTCTATCTATCGGCACCTGGATAAATATGCTAGTTTATGAGAAGGGCATCTTATAGTTGAGTAGCTGAGCCACATATCCAAGGAGAGGGGATATGTCATGGATGATCTGCAGAGAAAATGGGACATGGTGAGATGAGATGTTCCTAGGAAGTATAGAAGCTGAATTAGAAGCTGGAGTCTTAAAGAGCGGAAGTAGATTTAGATCAGGTAAAAGAAGAAAGACAGAGGGAGGTCGGCGAACTCCTATTCTGTTCGAAGAAAGTGAGCATGAAATTCACTCACAGTTAGATGAAGGTTTTTGCGATGAAGAGGAGAACTATAACCTAATTTCAAAAGGGGCAGAAGAATCTAAAGGGTCTGTGGAGACACTAAGATTAGGGTGCGACTACATCACACCAGTATTATTTCCAAAGGTAAGGTCTAGAGCCTCATCTCTAGAAAGAGTTGTTAATACTGATAATGCTAGTACTATGACTAGTGCGCATGAGGGTACACCACCATTAAATGATTCATCAGATAACCCCGATTCCAACTCAATGGCCAGGCATGATATTCGGCTACCCATATTCAATGGGAATGGAGCAGAGGATCCAAAGCAGCATTGGTTCCTTTGTGAAGCTGTTTGGATGGTTCGCCTAGTTCATAACACAGACCTAAATAAAGCACAGATGATCATGACTCTAAGGGGTCATGCATTGGACTGGTTTATGAATTTCTATGTAGTACCACTAGGAATCCCATAGAAGACCCTTGAATAAATATGACTCATAATGATATGTGAGTTCAAAAAACCTAAATCTGAGTCATAGTGTATAACTAACATGAAGGAGATAAAACAATCATTAGCATAGTCTGTATGGTACTTTAACCAACGGTTTAAAAATTTGATGGCCAAAGTAAGTTTCCAAATGTCGGATGTACAACATAAAGAGTGGTCTCTTGTTGCGCTATTACCACACATTCGAGGCCCATTAATGGAACAAAAGATTAAATCCCACACAAAAGCACTAGAATTAGCAATGAAGTTGGAAGCCTTGCCAATTGGCAATGGTGCCATAGGAATGGTACAGATTTAGTCAGAGATGGCTAATCTAATGATATAAATTTAGGATATCAAGAAGGGAAAATAATCCCAAGAAGACTTATGGTGTACGAAATACAGAATAGATGGACACACTAAGGATAATTGTCTGACCTACATGAACTATATCTCATCGGGTACTCTGAACCCATTAAGTGCCCATAGACTATCTTGGTGATACTTATTCCATTCTAGAGGACATCGCGACGAGGAGTGTCTATACTTGCAAAAGATTATAAGTACCCCAACAAGTATTTTGTGTAAATTTTGTAAGTCAGTAGGGCATAAAGAGAAGGATTGTACAACATACCAACTCTTGAAGGAAAATACGGTTGACACCTACTTGATGAAGAATGATGGGAAGCCTCGGGTTGAACCAACGCAAGAGTCCTACCAGCTTGCGCCTGTCCCACACAACCAGTATCAGACACAGTATGCGCCTCAGAATCAATATATGCCTCAGAATCAGTATGCACCATAGAATCAATATCAGCCGCAATACCAGTAGAAGCAGTACCCACCACAACAACCACACCCATAGGGAAGGTGTAATGTCCTCGACCCTCCTACCGGCGAAGAGGATGCTACCAAACCATCTATTCGGGAAACTAGACCCATGAACATGTGCATACATAAAACTGAAATAAAATGCTCGGAAGTAAAAACATGCAAAGATGCATAATTGTTTAACATATAGCAGAAGCAAAACCATACATTCAAGCATTCAACATGTTCATCATAATTCATTAGACATCAAATATAATTGCGAATATAATTGCAGAGATGAAATACACAAGAATACTTATCTTGTGAGGAATTTTTCTCTCAACTAGCTACGTTGCTGCAACGTTCCACCCAACTCGAGGCTAGTGTGCTCCTTAATATCTCAGCAACACTGCCATGCCTGAGTTGGGCATGATTCCCCAAGGAATAAGGAACAAGCAGGCTTACACATAGCCAAGGATACACAAATAATCCAAGCCAACACAGTTGGCTTTATCAAGCCATCAAGGACCTGGGAAAAGTTGAATGCTAAGCTGGTGAGCTCATTGAAGAGCTAAGGACACCTACACCAGAACTAGCCTGACTTCTAAGACACCTGTTGTAATATCACAGATCACATAAGTGTACCAATTATACACACTAAAACATATATAAATCTTAAACAGAGACAAAAGATAAGAACAGATAGAATTAAAACAGATTATATTATTACAATGAGTCCATACAAGGTAGAGAATTGAACTGAGTTATCATCTCGCTAAACACCCTAATATATATGATTTACAGAACGGTTACAAAATAACTACCTGTCGGTTCGATGAACCGACACGACCTTAGATGGCCGACCGACTTAGTCAGCTGATCGAATAAGTTGGCCTATCGACTTAGTCGGCTGATCAACTAAGTCAGCTCATCGACTTAGTCGGTTGATCGACTAAGTCGGTCCTTGTTCAAGTCGACTTATTGACTTGCTCCTTCTACATCTCCCCCACGAACAAAACGTTTCTTCGTCCCGAAGAAACAGGGAGGTACAAAATTCGTTTGTTGGGTCTTTCCAAAAATTTACTGTGGCGGACTATGAAGGCGGATGGTTTACCGTTTCTGTACACATACTTCAACAATGGCTGGAGCTATGATGGCGAGGTGATGTTGGAAATCTGTCCAACTCTACTAATCTTTCTGGATATCGATGGTCAGTGTGGTTAAGCTTGACAGGACCGACATCTTTTTCGAGATGGGGACTTCAGCTATCATTTCCAAGTTGGGGCCCATGAACTGGTTCTGCTCTTCTGCAGTCTCGATAAGTCATTTCATCTGTGGGTAGATGATGTTGAATTTATCTAAGTTGGGGAGAGCTTGTTTCACCCACTGATGTGCTTCCCATTCCAGTTTCTGCAGTTTGGTGGTTTACAGCACTATCTGATCTTCTATTGTTGGTCTAAGTGCTGCCTCCATGGTTTTTCTGCTCTCCAATGCCTGAAATCCCTTACCGAGTCTATCATGTCTGCTGATAAACTTTCCCATAGTGAGTAGGCTCCTCGATTATTTTTGTCGGTGATGGGGGTGGAGGTGTCGACACAAGATCGACAACGTTTTCAGGCGTCGTCGTAGTTTTTTCTTTCTTCGATCGACCTACTTGGGCTCCTGCTTCGACAAAACGCTAGAACTGGGTTTCGACCGGCACTTTATTTGCAGCGACATCCTCTATAATGTCAAGGGTCATAGCTGCCAGTTCCTCTTCATCATCTGATGATTCGACAATGATAAGTTTGCGCTTACCTTTGCCTTGTTGTTATTCTTGCCCTTTTATTTTCTTCGTGGCTACTGCTATTTCATTAGAAAGTTTTTGAATGATGCATTTTGTAACAACATACTCAGGGTTGTCTGGTTCGAATTCACCCATCGGTGCTTGAGTTGGGATGACACTTGCTGGACCTGGAGGAGTTGTTTGCTACTGTGGTTGTGGATTTGGTTTTGTAGGCTGTGGGTCTGCTTTCTTTGCAATCAGAGGTTTGATAGTTATTTCTAGTCAACTAGTGGGTTCGACTGGTGTATCCTCCGACAAAAATGTGCTAATGTATAGGTTGAGATCATAGTCTTCCTCATTCTCTTGGTCGGTGAGTGGCTCCTCGATCGAGAAGTCGATCTGTTTCGCTACTGCTGTACTGGTATATTCCTCTTAGCCTGTCGAGACAATTCTCGGAAGATTTGGTCGACAAACGGATAGTAATAGAGGGCTTTGGCATTGGAGGCCTCGCCCTGCATGTACCACACCGAGGTATGGTTGAGCTCCAGCTGGATGTGGGAGTTCGCAGGTAGATTTCTTCGGATGTTTTGAGGCACCCTCTATCTGGTCGTGCAAACTCTCAGTTGTTGGAACTAGTTCTCCAGGAATACTTTCCCTCACTCTAGTTCGTGCAGGGTTCCTTTTTGGGAGAAGGGTTTAAACCTCCACATGTCGAACCTTGATGGTTCCTGAAAGAATGGGCTCCCTTCTAGGAAGATGTGGTACATAACGATCCATAAGATGAGGGAGGGGAACTTGATGATTCCCCCCGTCTCCTGGCATCGCTCACAGACATTTTTTATCATGTTGGAAACATAATCCCCCCATCTGTAAAGTCGTCCGTCGGTGGCAATAGTGTCGACGGCTTCCAGCATTTCTAACTTGAGGTCGCTGCCTCGACCTACTAATGTGAGTGTGATTGCGATGATTTTGGCCACAATCTGTGGCATTCGAGTTGTGATTTGGCTGATCATAAACCCTTTTGAGTTTTTTTCGGAAGGTGATCTCGTAAGCTCTTCGACCAGACCTTGTTTGATTCTGACTGGTACAGGGTCTCCTTTATTAGACAGGCCAGTCAATTTGGAGATGACATCTCCAGAAATTTCAATCGGATCATCAAATTAGAACCGGCCGTTGTGATAGCGACTGATGATGAATTTCACAGCAGCTTCCTTCATGCCACCAAAGCTAGCCATCAGCGGTGCATTGGCGTAGCCAAAGAGAGTGCTACATTGGATTTTCTATGCTTCTTGAGTGGCCTTTTTATCGATAAAGGCCCACTCTTGGATCTCGGCCCATAGTTTCTGCCATGGGCCTTCCTGGAATTTGGCATTTTTGATGTTCTTCAGCCTGCGGACCAAAGGTGTATCCGCAGCCTATATTTCTTTTGCCTTGGTTGATGCTATGGTCTTCTTGGGGGCCATTGTGTCTGTTTGGTCAAGGTTACTATAGGGTTCTTAGTTTTTGGCCAGCTGAGTGTTCGGATGCTTTATGTGTATAGGTTGCAGTGAGTGAACCTTCGACGGTCTGGTATTTATAGGCGATGCTGTGTTTGGATGTGGTAATGGCTACATTAATGGCGGACGTGATGTTCTAGCTGGAGTACGCGAGTGTGAGTTAATGGTGACTTTATTTCTGTGCTCGAGGTCATGAATGCGCGATGGGACTATCGAGGTCGTCGGCTGGTGTCGGTGCTAAGAATGGTCGACAGGAATGGTCAGTTAAAATGGTCGAGGGTCATGATGTCGATTGTCGAACTAGTGATTTCCTGTCATGGTTTTGTGTTGGTGGGGTATTTTTTGTTTTTGGAGTTTTTAGTTTTGTATGTATTTTGGTTGTCAGTTATGGTCGTTATATATATATATTTTTTAAAGTTTCTGTAATGTTTTAGTCGGGCTCCATTAACGAGCTTCTGAAATATTAGGCCCTGTACCGTACTTAGTCTGACTAATTAGTTGGGGTGTATCTCTTCGACAATGTAAGGTCCCATCCACTCTGTGTGGAGTTTCTTAGGTTTTCCTTTGATCCTACTATTGTAGAGTAAAGCAAAGTCGCCAACCGCTAGGTTTTTGTACTTGATGTTGCGGTCGTGCCATGCTTTCTGTTGTTGCTTCTGAATTTCTTGGTGTTGCATGGCGATGAGTCAGTGCTCTTCCAGCTTGCTGAGCTGAAGTAGTCAGTCCTTCCTTCCCTATTCGACATCGACATGTAGGATTTTTGTGATAGTAGGTTTCTATTGTCGGAAGTGTAGTGGGACTACTACTTCTTGTCCGTAGACTAGTCGAAAAGGGGTTTGGTCGGTCGACCGTTTATAAGCTGTTCTATATGCCCATAAGACTGCAGGTATTTTCTCATCCCAGTAATCCTTGTTAGCATTACATATTTTGGTTAACCCTTTTGTTAATGTTTTATTGAAAGCTTCAATCGCTCCATTTGACTGAGGATGATAAGCTGTACTCCATCGGTGGTCGATTTGGAATTGGTCGGTCAGGGTTTTGATAGTTTTGTTGATAAAGTGTGTCCCTTGGTCGCTAATCAAGGTTAGAGGGAATCCGAATCTAGTGATTATGTTTTCATAGATAAACTTAGCGGCTATCTCACTCGAACATGTATCAACGAGTTCATCTTCTTCCCACTTAGTTACGTATTCTACTGCAGTAATAATATATCTTGCACCTGATCTTTTTGCTGGGATAGGAAATGGTCCTATGAATTCTATGGCCTAGATCTCGAATGTGAGAATGGTGTTTACTGATATCAAGGGAATTTTTTTACTAGGCAGGGGCCGACCAAGTCGTTGACATCTGTCACATCGACTAACAAAACTTTTGCAATCTCTGTGGAGCATCGGCCACCATAATCCTGACTGTTGGATTTTCTTTGTAGTTGTGTCTGCTAGGAAATTTCCTCTTGCAGGTCCATAGTGTGCTTCATGCATGATTTGGTCTCGTTCATGTTCGAGTACACACCTTCTGAGGATGTCGTATAATCCCATTTTGTATAAAAATCCATTAATGAGACTATATGGTGTAGCCTTCATAGCTAAGAATTGTTTTTTCTTGGTATTCATACCTTCAGGTGCCTGTCCATTTTCTAAAAACTAAGCGATTTCTTCTAGTTCTGCTGGCACTGCTTCTATGTGAAATAAATGTGCATCAGGTAAGTCGTTGTCGACTCCAGTCGGTTCCTCTCCTGTGTCTATTCGGGATAGATGGTCGAGCTCGACATTTATCTTTCCTGGTCGGACAACGACTTCGAACTCAAATTCTTGGAAAAGAAGTAGCCAACGACAAATCCTTCCATGATGGAGTGGTTTATTGATAAGGTAATTCAAGGCTTGATGGTCGGTATAGAATGTGAAGGGGTTGGATAAAAGGTAATGTCGATACTTTTGGAGGGAAAAGACCATACCTAGGGCTTCTCTTTCTGTAGTCGAATAGTTTCTTTCAGCCTTATTTAATTTGTGACTACTGTAAACTATGGGATAATCCATTCCATCATCCCCTGGTTGAGTTAGGATTGCTCCTATTGCTATTCCTAATGCATCGATATGCACATGGAATTTGATCGACCAGTTTGGAAACTTTAGGATGGGGGCTTCGACTAGTTTTCTTTTTAATTTCTCAAATGAGATGTGACATTCCTCTGTCTAGTTAAACTCTTGATATTCCTTTAATAGTTCTTCAAGAGGATAGGTCATATTTGAATAGTATCTTATAAATTTTCTGTAATAGCCTGTATGGCTAAGCAACACCCTGACTTGTTTGGGGTTTACTGGTGGTTTCAGGTCGAGGATAATTTTAATATTTGCAAAGTTGACCTTGATACCTTCTTTGCGGACAATATGCCCTAATAGTATCCCTATGGGAGTCATAAACATACATTTTTTAATGTTTAGGGAGTGTTGAATTTGTCGACATCTGTCGAGCATAAGTCTGAGCCATTTGCAATGATCTTTTAAGGTGGAGTATATTGTCCAGCCGTCGAAGTATACTGCCATGGTCTTATATATGTATTCTTGGAATATT
>LPNX010998588.1:178126-207512 GCA_001517045.1 Pseudotsuga menziesii | reverse complement strand
TAATACCTTTTTTTCTTTTTCCATGGTTACATTGTAAATAGAGGGAGACGATCACTATGGAGTTATATTTCTTAGGTGGGTAGAGTGGACAATTTCCAAGGGAGATCGATCTCTAGTCTTTACTTTGTTGATAAATTTGTAATTTGTTTATGCGTTGAGTGGGAGAAGGGACATATTCCAGGGGAGATTTATCTCTAGTATTTTAAATTTATAAATTGTTTATGCTTTGAATGGGAGATGGGACGTCTTCTAAGGGAGATCAACCTCAAGTATTTACTTTGTTGATATATCTACATTTTGGTTATGCGTTGAGTGGGAGAGGGGATGAATTTCAAGAGAGTTAGATCTCCACTAGTTATTGTGTTGATAAATCTCTATTTTTTTGGCTTATGTGTGAGGGAAGGAGAGGGACATATCCCCCTTACATGACCAATTACATCAACGGAATCATTAATCGGAGGAACAACATCTCCTGAAGGGATGGACAATAATAATAAGTACAATAGAATATTTTTCGCAGTTACATTATTTTAAGGACATATGTTAATTTTAATAAGCATTGTATATTGTCTTGTCTTGGTTACATAGTACATTGTGTAAGAAGGTTCCTCCCTCGAATATGATTATTCATCTTCATTCTTCATTATTAAGGCGTGTATTACTCTCTTTTGGTATATTTATGCTATTTCTCAAACTTGGTTCCATAACATAATTTTCCTTACAACTTGCCATAATAATATCCAACAAAACAAGATTTAACCTATCAACCTATGATTTATCCTTTAAAATTTGTTTATAATTAAATCAAAGTGAAGGAGGGAAAGACTCCCCTTATTATCACCTTCTTGATTTATCTTCTCTGTAACCACAAATCCAGTGATTAGTTCACTATAACTTATACTCCTCCATTTTAAAATTGATCTCAATTAGATTTAAGTGTTGCAACATTAGCTTTGATACCACTTATAATGTACCCAAATACCCTCCAGGCACTATTTGGAAAAATAAGATATAAAATTTTCATTTAAAATTTATTCGAGAAACATTATATTAGTCTTATTACTTACTAGATCATTACAACCAAAATAGATTCACATCAATCATATTTGTATGTAAAAAAACCCTATAGATTAAACTCAATGATCACTTACCACATTGCCATCATATTCTTATTACTTACTAAATCATTACAACCAAAATAGATTCACATCAATCATATTTGTATACCAAGTAAATATAAATATAATCTGGTCATTCATTATTTTTTATACCAAGTACTTATCTGGTCATTCCTTAAATCCACTAATACTTATCTGGTCATTCATTATTTTTTATACCAAGTAAATATAATCTTATTGTTTCTTTCAAGATAGATTCCAAAATCAAATAATCTATAAGAACACATCTTTATAAAAATTAAATGAATATTTACTTTATCTAAAATATTTAACTTTAATCTAACTACATGAAGTGCCATAATTGCAATATATACTTTCCTAAAAGATTCTAAATATCACCATTTCTACCTTGTTATGAGATCACCACCTAAGTTATGACTTAACATCAAGTGTTTTATTTTTCAGTCTCAGGCCATTAACATTATGACACATTTATATGTACGAGGCGATTAACATTATGACACATTTACATATATATAGTTCTGTTAACAAGATGTGATGTATCGATCAGACTCATGTTTTTAGTTATATACCTAATATATTTAGTCAATACACTTTTAAGGATTTATCAGCAAGGGAAAAAATATATCCATTCATAGTTTATAGCTATTCACCAATCATTCCTTGCAGAAGATATTATTAACCTAACTAAACTTGTATGCAAAGGAATCTCTCGTAACATTTTATGTCTCTCGATTTCAAGATTTATAAGAATATAATAAGGTTCTAGCAACATTACAAAAGAATAGCTCTTGAACTCATTTTAACACATATCATTGAAGATATAGCCATTATTAAGCATTAGTTCTACATGTTTTATAACTCGTTTATAATGAGTAATCTATATTTAACTTAAACGGCATTTATACAAATATTAAAAGAAAAGATAACAATATTTACAGAATACTTATTTAGATAGAGGTGACTGAAGACATGATTACAAATTGTCTCTTAGGCTTTCTATCTAGCTTATGTTATTTCCGTCAAAATGCCACCACCGAGCTAGGCAATGAATCCATTAAGGCAAGAGAGTAACAAAATCTTTTACCAATAAGATTCTTGGTTTGAAAAATCATTAATATTGGTTTGAAAACTAATTAATCTTGGTAGCATAATCTAGTAAGTGATTAATAATTTTAAGCTCCATCATAAATCAGATTATCAATGATATCTTCCAGCTAAACACTGTAACAATGAATAGATTATTGCGTACTACTTACCTAAATGATAAATTAATATCATACAAATCAAGCAACTAGGCAGGTCCTCAATGGAGGCCACCATAGCCATCTTGGTATCTAAATGAACACATTGTTGTCAGCAATATCATAAACTACCAATCTCTCAAGCCATCATGCGAAACATAACAATTCCCATACAACACGACAACAATCAAATCGGTCGATTCTCCCAAGGGAGTTGCCTGTTGGGCTAGGAAAAGTGCACAAGGAAGAAGCATGAGCATAGAGCAGAAGAAGTTGTGATGAGGATCAGTACGACAAGGAAAGATAGATCCGAGTTGGTGGAAGAGGCAGGAAGAAGAGTAAAGAATGTACAGGTGAAAGTCAAGGTATATTGCAGAAGGATGAACTAGTGGAAGGCTAAAGGACAAGTTTTACGGCTAGTTATGACCTGTACAGACAGGATGAAAGACGTTTCCACGACTAGTTATGGCTCTGGTTAATGTAATGCAGGAATTTTGTGGCCAAGTATGGCTTGCCATTAATGTAATAGAAGATATTTTGTAGCTACTTGTGTCTATAATAACTGAGCTGTACTCAGTTAGCTTCAGTATTGTTTGTTATTAGATTGAAGAGTTAGCTAGAGGAAGTTGTTAGTTCATTGTTGACTTAGAAGAGGAGTCTAGTAGAAGTACAAGGTTGTTGAGCCGTGGAACTGCAGTTGAGTGCATAGATAGTAAAGTAGAAGATTCGATCCAGGTTGTGTGCAGATTAGTAGGAGTAGATAGAAGAATAAACTAGAGAGCATGAGAGCAAGAAGAGTTGAGAAAAAGACATATCTTAAGAACAGTCTCTAAGTCGTAGACTGCAAGGTGCTACCTATATTTCTCATGCCAGATGAAAATCACCTTGGTGTTTTTTCCCAGATGGGTTTCCATGTTATTTCCTGTGTTGAGTGATTGAATGTTGAGTGTTTGCTTACTTTGTGATGCTTACAGTTACTGTTGAATGTATGTCGTAATATTACCAATCAATGAATGAATGAATGTTTAAAGCATTGTTGACATGTTATGTATGATTTCATGGTTAATATGCTAAGTTACAATATAAGTCTCACACTGTTCATTATAAGTAAGGAATCAGGTGTGTCGCACAGTTGAGCCAGTCGTTGAGTGGTTAAGGACAAGGTTGTGTCACACGTTGGTTGTGCCACACAATTGCACCTCTGTCGCATAGTAAAAGACTCCATTCCTCCATCTCTGTCGAGTGCCTTGGCCACGCTCCAAGGGACCATAATCCCTCGCCAACTGTGGAAACATGGTTATGGTAGTTACACATTAAGATATCTCAGGTGAGATAGCTCCTGCCTCATGGGTTTTTTTTACTGAGCTTGCTCTGTCAGGCGGATGTATTTTGGTGTCCTATTGGTATTGTGTTGTTGTTGAACCTTGGGTCGAGACAGAAGGGAATATTAGGCCAACAAATGGTTCCGTTTCTGGGCCCCATAATCATTTGAGTCAAGGGAAATGTTGTGGCATTCGACAAATAAGGAAATAGAGGATTCGATGGAGTCTAAGATGCTAACCTTTGTGCAAGAAGAGAGCATGGAATCATGATTGAGCGCAGAAAAATGGTTAGAATGGTACATCTACCATGATATTCACAAGATATTCTTTTCATATTTCCCTAGCTACACGAGTGGTTTTCAAGATTGGTGACTAGGCAAACAAATTTCTAGACAAGAGAAGCGCTTGAGTAGAGTGATTAGTTGGTTCGTGAGATAACCAGTGTAAGTAACACCATCTCTAGAGCTGTTGATTTTTGGGTCTGCAATATTTTTCAAGGATATATTATTAAGTTTTTAGTAGAAACTATAACCTCGTATAGTGAGGCTGAAAGAATTTTTTTCCAAGGACCACGAAGAAGGTATTTTCTATCTATCGGCACCTGGATAAATATGCTAGTTTATGAGAAGGGAATCTTGTAGTTGAGTAGCTGAGCCACATATCCAATGAGAGGGGATATGTCATGGACGATCTGCGGAGAAAATGGGACATGGTGAGCTGAGATGTTCCCAGGAAGTATAGAAGCTGAATTAGAAGCTGGAGTCTTAAGGAGCGGAAGTACATTTAGATTAGGTAAAAGAAGAAAGACAGATGGAGGTCGACGAACTCCTATTCTGTTCGAAGAAAGTGAGCACGAGATTCACTCATAGTTAGATGAAGGTTTTTGCGATGAAGAGGAGAACTATAACCTGATTTCAGAAGGGGCAGAAGAATCTGAAGGGTCTGTGGAGACACTAAGATTAGGGCGTGACTACATCACACCAGGAGTATTTCAAGAGGTAAGGTCTAGAGCCTCATCTCTAGAAAGAGTTGTTAATATTGATAATGCTAGTACTATGACTAGTGCGCATGAGGGTACACTTCCATTAAATTATTCATCAGATAACCTCGATGCCAACTCAATGGCCAGGCATGATATTCGGCTATCCATATTCAATGGGAATGGAGTAGAGGATCCAGAGCAGCATTGGTTCCTTTGTGAAGCTGTTTGGATGGTTTGCCTAGTTCATAACACAGACCTAAATAAAGCACAGATGATCATGACTATAAGGGGTCGTGCATTGGACTGGTTTATGAATTTCTGTGTAGTACCGCCAGGAATCCCATAGAAGACCCTTGAATAAATACGACTCACAATGATATGTGAGTTCAAAAAACCTAAATCTAAGTCATAGTTTATAACTAAGATCAAGGAGATAAGACAATCATTAGCATAGTCTGTATGGTACTTTAACCAACGATTTAAAAATTTGATGGCCAAAGTAAGTTTCCAAATGTTGGATGTACAACATAAAGAGTGGTTTCTTGTTGCGTTATTACCACAGATCCGAGGCCCATTAATGCAACAAAATATTGAATCCCACACAAAAGCATTGGAATTAGCAATGAAGTTGGAAGCCTCGCCAATTGGAGATGGTGCCACAGGAATGGTACAGATTTAGCCAGAGCTGGCTAATTTGATGATATAACTTCAGGATATCAAGAAGGGAAAATAATCCCAAGAAGACTTATGGTGTAGGAAATAGAAAATAGATGGACACACCAAGGATAATTGTCTGACCTACATGAACTATATCTCATCGGGTACTCCGAATCCATTGAGTGCCCATAGACTACCCTGGTGTTGCTTATGTCATTCTAGAGGACATCGGGACGAGGAGTGTCTATACTTGCAAAAGATTGTAAGTACCCCAACAAGTATTTTGTGTAAATTTTGTAAGTCAGTAGGGTATAAAGAGAAGGATTGGACAACATATCAACTCTTGAAGGAAAATACGGTTGACACCTACTTGATGAAGAATGATGGGAAGCCTCAGGTTGAACCACGCAAGCATCCTACCAGCTTGCGCCTGTCCCACACAACCAGTATCAGCCACAGTATGCGGCTCAGAATCAGTATGCACCACAGAATCAATATCAGCCACAATATTAGTAGAAGTAGTACCCACCACAACAACCACACCCATAGGGAAGATGTAACGTCCCCGACCCTCCTACCAGCAAAGAGGATGCTACCAAACCATCTATCCAGGAAACTAGCCCCATGATCATGTGCATACATAAAACTGAAATAAAATGCTCGGAAGTAAAAACATGCAAAGATGCATAATTGTTTAACATATAGTGGAAGCAAAACCATACATTCGAGCATTCAACATGTTCATCATAATTCATTAGACATCAAATATAATTACGAATATAATTGCAGAGATGAAATAGAAAAGAATACTTATCTTGTGAGGAATTTTTCTTGCAACCAGCTACATCGCTGCAACGTTCCACCCAACCCGAGGCCAGTGTGCTCCTTAATATCTCAGCAACACTACCACCCCCAAGTTGGGCATGATTCCCCAAGGAATAAGGAACAAGCAGGCTTACACATAGCTAAGGATACACAAATAAGCCAAGCCAACACAGTTGGCTTTATCAAGCCGTCAAGGACCTAGGAAAAGTTGAATGCTAAGCTGGTGAGCTCATTAAAGAGCTAAGGACACCTACACCAGAAATAACCTGAATTCTAAGACACCTGTTGTAATCTCACAGATCACATAAGGTTACCAATTACACACACTAAAACATACATAAATCTTAAACAGAGACAAAAGATAAGAACAGATAGAATTAAAACAGATTATATTATTACAATGAGTCCATACAAGGCAGAGAACTGAACTGAGTTCTTGTCTGGCTCAGCAGCCTAATATATATGATTTATAGAATGGTTACAAAATAACTACCTGTCGGTTCGGTGAACCGACGCGACCTTAGATGGCCGACCGACTTAGTCGGCTGATCGACTAAGTTGGCCTATTGACTAAGTCGGCTCATCAACTTAGTCAGTTGATCGACTAAGTTGGTCCTTGTTCAAGTCGACTTATCGACTTGCTCCTTCTACATCTCCCCCATGAACAAAACGTTTCTTCGTCCCGAAGAAACAGGGAGGTACAAAATTCATTTGTTGGGTCTTTCCAAAAATTTACTGTGGCGGACTGTGAAGGCAGATGGTTTGCCGTTTCTGTACACAGACTTCAACAATGGCTGGAGCTATGATGGCGAGGCGATGTTGGAAATCTGTCCAACTCTGCAAAGCTTTCTAGATATCGATGGTCAGTTTGGTTAAGCTTGACAGGACCGACATATTTTCTGAGATGGGGACTTCAACTATCCCTTCCAAGTTGGAGCCAATGAATTGGTTCTGCTCTTCGTCAGTCTCGATAAGTCGTTTCATCTGTGGGTAGATGATGTCGACTTTCTCTAAGTTGGGGAGAGCTTGTTTCACCCACTGATGTGCTTCCCATTCTAGTTTCTGTAGTTCAGTGGTTTCCAGCACTATCTGATCTTCTATTGTTGGTCTAAGCGCTGCCTCCATGGTTTTCCTGCTCTCCAATGCCTGAATCCCTTGCCGGGTCTATTGTGTATGTTGATAAACTTGCCCATAGTGAGTAGGCTCCTCGATTATTTTTTTCGATGATGGGGGTGGAGGTGTCGACACAAGATCGACAACGTTTTCAGGCATCGTCATAGTTTTTTCTTTCTTCGATCGACCTGCTTGGGCTCCTGCTTCGACAAAACGCTGGAACTGGGTTTCAACCGACACTTTATTTGCAACAGCATCCTCTATAATGTTAAGGGCCGTAGCTTCCAGTTCCTCTTCATCATCTAATGATTCGGCAATGATAAGTTTGCGCTTACCTTTGCCTTGTTGTTGTTCTTGCCCTTTTATTTTCTTCTTGGCTACTGCTATTTCATTGGCGAGGTTCTGAATGATGCATTTTGTAACAGCATACTCAAGGTTGTCTGGTTCGACTTCACCCATCAGTGCTTGAGTTGGGATGACACTTGCTGGACCTGGAGGAGTTGTTTGCTGCTGTGGTTGTGGCTTTGGTTTTGTAGGCTGTGGGTTTGCTTTCCTTGTGGTCGGAGGTTTGATAGTTATTTGTAGTCGACCAGTGGGTTCGACCAGTGTATCCTCCGACATAAATGTGCTAATGTAGAGGTTGAGCTCATAGTCTTCATCCTTCTCTTGGTCAGTGAGTGGCTCCTTGATCAAGAAGTCGATCTCTTTCACTACTGCTGGTACTGGTATCTTTGTCTTAGCCTGTCGAGACAATTCTTGGAATATTTGGTTGACAGACGGATAGTAATAGAGGGCTTTGGCATTGGAGGCCTCACCCTACATGTACCACACCGAGGTATGGTCAAGCTCCAGCTGGATGTGGGAGTTCGCGGGTAGATTTCATCAAATGTTTTGAGGCACCCTCCATCTGGTCATGCGAACTTTCAGTTGTTGGAACTAGTTCTCTAGGAATACTTTCCCTCGCTCTAGTTCGTGTAGGGTTCCTTTCTGGGAGAAGGGTTTAAACCTCCACATGTTGAACCTTGATGGTTCCCGAAAGAATGGGCTCCCTTCTGGGAAGATGTGGTACATAACGATCCATAAGATGAGGGAGGGGAACTTGATGATTCCCCCCATCTCCTGGCATTGCTCACAGATGGTTTTTATCATGTTGGCAACATAATCCCCCCATTTGTAGAGTCGTTCATCGGTGGCAATAGTGTCGATGGCTTCCAACATTTCTAACTTGAGGTTGCTGCCTCGACCTACTAATGTGAGTGTGATTGCGATGATTTTGGCCACAATCTGTGGCGTTCGAGTTGTGATTTGGCCGATCATCAACCCTTTTGAGTTTTTTTTGGAAGGTGATCCTGTAAGATCTTCGACCAGTCCTTCTTTGGTTCTGACTGGTATAGGGTCTCCTTTATTAGACAGGCCAGTCAGTTTGGAGATGACATCTCCAGAAATGTCGATTGGCTCATCAAATTAGAATTGGCCATTGTGATAGAGACTGATGATGTATTTCACAGCAGCTTCCTTCATGCCACCAAAGCTAGCCATCAGCGGTGCATTGGCATAGCCAAAGAGAGTGCTACATTGGATTTTCTGTGCTGCTTGAGTGGCCTTTTTATCGACAAAGGCCCACTCTTGGATCTCGGCCCATAGTTTCTGCCATGGGCCTTCCTAGAATTTGGCATTTTTGATGTTCTTCAGCCTGCGGACCAAAGGTGTATCCGTAGCATGTATTTCTTTTTCCTTGGTCAATGCTATGGTCTGTTTGGGGGCCATTGTGTCTGTTTGGTCTAGGTTACTATAAGGTTCTCAATTTTTGGTCGACTGAGTGTTCGGATGCTTTGTGTGTATAGGTTGCGGTGAGTGAACCTTTAACGGTCTAGTATTTATAGGTGATGCTGTGTTTGGATGTGGTAATGGTTGCATTAATGGCAGACTTGATGTTCCAACTGGAGTACACGAGTGTGAGTTAATGGTGACTTTCTTTCGACGCTCGAGGTCATGAATGCGCAATGGGACTATCGAGGTCGTCGTCTAGTGTTGGTGCTGAGAATGGTCCATAGGAATGGTCGGTGAAAATGGTCGAGCGTCATGATGTCGGTTGTCGAACTGGTGATTTCCTGTCATGGTTTTGTGTTGGTGGGGTATTTTTTGTTTTTGGAGTTTTTAGTTTTGTATGTATTTTGGTTGTCGGTTATGGTCGTTATTTTTTTTTTTTTAGTTTCTGTAACGTTTTAGTCGGGATCCATTAACGAGCTTCTGAAATACTAGGCCCTGTACCATCCTTAGTCTGACTAATCCATTGGGGTGTATCTCTTCGACAATGTAAGGTCCCATCCACTCTGTGTGGAGTTTCTTAGGTTTTCCTTTGATCCAACTAATGTAGAGTAAAGCAAAGTTGATGACCGCTAGGTTTTTGTTCTTGATGTTGCGGTCGTGCCATGCTTTCTATTGTTTCTTCTGAATTTCTTGGTGTTGCATGGCGATGAGTCAGTGCTCTTCCAGCTTGCTGAGCTGAAGTAGTCAGTCCTTCCTTCCCTGTTCGACATCGACATGTAGGATTTTTGCGATAGTAGGCATCTGTTGTCGAAAGTGTGGTGGGACTACTGCTTCTTATCCATAGACTAGTCGAAAATGGGTTTGGTCAGTCGACCGTTTATAGGCTGTTCTGTATGCCCATAAGACTGCAGGTATTTTCTCATCCCAGTCGTCCTTGTCAGCATTACATATTTTGGTTAACCCTTTTGTTAATGTTTTATTGAAAGCTTCAATTTCTCCATTTGACTGAGGATGATAAGCTGTACTCCATCGGTGGTCGATTTGGAATTGGTCAGTCAGGGTTTTGATAGTTTTGTTGATAAAGTGTGTCCCTTAGTTGCTAATCAAGGTTAGTGGGAATTCGAATCTAGTGATGATTTTTTCATAGATAAACTTAG
Source organism: Pseudotsuga menziesii (assembly GCA_001517045.1). Lineage (NCBI taxonomy): Eukaryota > Viridiplantae > Streptophyta > Pinopsida > Pinales > Pinaceae > Pseudotsuga > Pseudotsuga menziesii. The sequence continues at coordinate 197,303 of LPNX010998588.1, read as the reverse complement.
TGGCTATCTCACTCGAACATGTATCAACAGGTTCATCTTCTGCCCACTTAGTGACATATTCTACTGCCGTAATAATATAGCTTGCACCTGATCTTTTTGCTGGGATAGGAAATGGTCCTATGAAGTCTATGGCCTAGATATTGAATGTGAGACTAGGGTTTACTAATATCAAGGGCATTTCTATACTAGGCAGGGTTCAACCAAGTCGTTGACATCTGTCACATCGACTAACAAAACTTTTGCAATCTCTGTGGAGCGTCGGCCACCATAATCCTGACTCTTGGATTTTCTTTGCAGTTGTGTCTGCTAGGAAATGTCCTCCTATAGGTCCATAGTGTGCTTCATGCATGATTTTGTCTCATTCATGTTCAAGTACACACCTTATGAGGATGTCGTCTAATCCCATTTTGTATAAAAATCCATTAATGAGACTGTATGGTGTAGCCTTCATAGCTAAGAATTGTTTTTTCTTGGTATTCATACCTTCAGGTGCCTGTCCATTTTCTAAAAACTGAGCTATTTCTTCTAGTTCTGCTGGCACTGCTTCTATGTGAAATAAATGTGCATCAGGTAATTTGTCGTCGACTCCGGTCGGTTCCTCTCCTGTGTCTATTCGAGATAGATGGTCGAGCGCGACATTTATCTTTCCTGATCGGACAACAACTTCGAACTCAAATTCTTGGAAAAGAAGTAACCAACGACAAATCCTTCCATGATGGAGTGGTTTATTGATAAGGTACTTCAGGGCTTGATGGTCGGTATAGAATGTGAAGGGGTTGGCTAAAAGGTAATGTCAATACTTTTGGAGGGAAAAGACCATACCTAGGGCTTCTCTTTCTGTAGTCGAATAGTTTCTTTCATCCTTATTTAATTTGCGACTACTATAAACTATGGGATAATCCATTCCATCATCCCCTGGTTGAGTTAGGATTGCTCCTATTGCTATTCCTAATGCATCGATATGCACATGGAATTTGATCGACCAGTTTGGAAACTTTAGGATGGGGGCTTTGACTAGTTTTCTTTTTAATTTCTCAAATGAGATGTGACATTCCTCTGTCTAGTTAAACTCTTGATATTCCTTTAATATTTCTTCAAGAGGATAGGTCATATCTGAATAGTATCTTATAAATTTTCTGTAATAGCCTGTATGGCCAAGCAACACCCTGACTTGTTTGGGGTTTACTGGTGGTTTCAGGTCGAGGATAATTTTAATCTTTGCAAAGTCGACCTTGATACCTTCTTTGCAGACAATATGCCCTAATAGTATCCCTATGGGAGCCATAAATATACATTTTTTAATGTTCAGGGAGATTTGAATCTGTCGACATCTCTCAAGCATAAGTCTGAGCCATTTGCAATGATCTTTTAAGGTGGAGTATATTGTCCAGCCGTTGAAGTATACTGCCATGGTCTTATATATGTATTCTTGGAATGTTTTGACAACAATTCAAGAAAACACTACAGGTGCATTCTTTAATCCAAAAGGCATAACTTTGTAAGCAAAGGAACCAAATTCACACACAACTGTTGTCTTCTTTTGATCTTCTTTAGCTATTGGTACTTGGTTATAGCCTGAGAATCCATCTGTAAATGAGTAGCATTCATGTCCTGCAACTTCATTCAGGATTTCATCAGGATAAGGGATTGGGAATGGGTCTATCAATGTTACTTTGTTGAGTTCCCTAAAGTTGACACAAATTCTTAGCCTAGTCAGGTCATGTTTCTTGGGATATATGACCATTGGAATTTCCCATTCTGACTAGTCGATAGGGTAGATGATTCCTGCTGCTAACATGTTATCAATTTTCTTTTTGACTATTTCCTTGTATTTGTGAGCCAGTTTATTAGGTCTTTTCTTAACATGTTGAACATCTTGGACTAAGCCTTTTAGGTCTTTATAGTCCCTGGCAAAGACATCTTGGAACTCTCTTAGTAAGTTCACTATCTCCGTGGTCTGTTGTTCGTTCCAGTAGTCACCAATTTTTGCTAGTTTTGGTCGGTCGTCATTTGAGATGTCGACTTATTTAGTTTTTACTTTGGAATCTAGCCACTCTGGTGCTTTAGCTTCATTGATCGGTCAAATTCCTTCTTTAAACTATGAGAATGTGGTAGGGAAGTCAGCTGCAGTCATTCTGTTAGTATCTTGTTTGTCAGTTGTTGTGATTTTCAGGATCGAGCGAATAGGTTTTGTTGTTTCGACGTGGTTGAATTTCCATCTAAAGCTCTTCCCTTTTGTGTTTTCATTTTCTAATTGTAAACGGGTTGACTATGGTCTTGACCATGTTTGTAGATTGTTACAGTATTTTATCTATCGATGGTCTCGTAAGGGTTGGTTTTCGGTCGGTTGGATAAATTGTTTAATTTGCTTTGTTGTCTCAGCCAAATTTTCATTTTGAGGTATGAAGTTGAAGTCTTTAATAAAATTTTCCCTGAGTTCGTGCCATAAGAAGGTTTCACCTCTGGCTTCTTCCATCTTATACCATATGTTTGGTAAGTTGGCTAGGGTTGAGGGGAACAAATGTGGCGAGGCTCGCTCATCCTTGTATCCAAGTCTTCTCCACTCCTTTTCACAAGCTTTGATATGTTCTTCTGGGTTTTGTCCTTGAGTAAATACAGGTATCTAAACTTGATGGGTTAACTTATTTCCTCCAAACCTCTCGACAAAGTAGGTCGAAGCAGTTGTCTAGGTCTGCAGTTTTGTCTAATGGGCGTCCCACCATCTAGCTGCTTGACCTGTAAACGTTTCAACTAGGCTTTGAAGTTGGCCATGTTGACCAATATTTTTAGATACTTGCTCAATATGCATGACTGGTGATTCCCTCTCCTTATACCTTGGTAGTTGTGTAGTATTTAAGTTGGTTGGTTGTAAGGTAGGGCGTTCCCTTATTTTCTTTTCAAATATTTTTGGGACAATGGATACTATGAAGCACTATTGGGTGGGATTTTTCTGCACTTTTTGTATAGTCCAACACCCTCTTGCTTGTGTTTCGTAATTCTCAATCTCCCAGTTGTATAATTCAGCATCTGAGTTATAACCAACTGAGTCTTGGTTACCTAAGTTAAGTTCTTCATGGATGTTTGGTTCTGTGTAGTCTGCATCGTTGTGGATTTGGTAAAGTTGTCTGACATCGAATTCTTCATCAATAGGTTTAGTCCAAGGTTCCCCTTGGGATGGATGGGTACAATGACCTTTTGACCATTTCCTTTTAATTTGATTCGTTCCTTGTCCAAGGATATGGATGCTTTCATCTTTCTACCCCAAGGTCGACCGACTAGTGCTGGGAAAAAGATCACTCCTTCTTAAGGGTCAATGATTTCGAAATCAACCTTGGTGGAGATTCCTTTGATAGTCGTATCGACGTTTTTCCAGACTCCAATGGGTTCAATTAGGCTTTGGTCAGCTAGTCTCAGGTATATGCCTGACTCATATAGTCGAGGTTGGCCCAGCTATTCCCAGGTGTCACAAGTCATGATATTTACTTGTGACCCGAAGTTGAGCACTACTTGTCGAACGTGGTAACCTTCAATTTCTAGGTCAATAAGTGGGTCAGCATCACTTTTGTCTTTTTGGTTCAAGCTGTAGATGTTTTTTGTTTGTTTTTTAGGGTTGGTACCTTTTATTTTATGTAATAAGTCAACGAACTGAGACACTAATTTGTCTGTTTGAACGAGTTGGATTAATTGATTTATTGTGTTGGTTCGACTGTTATGTATGTCTTCTTGTTGTGCAATGTCTTGAAAGATATGGGTTGCTTCTTTATATGTTTGTTTTTCATGTCATGGGTTAGGATAGACATTTGTTTCTTTAATCTTACTAATTTGAGGGTTATCAGTTCCTGTTTTTGTTCCTTGTCGAGTTTCAATATGTAAATTTTTAGTGGTTATTACATCATGTTTTTGCACACAAGACAAGACATTAAAATTTCTCTTGGTATTAATTTTTTTAACATAGTAGGGAAATCCTCAAGCGAGTGATCGCTTACTGCGCAGTGGGTATAGAATTTGAGATCAGTCCTATCCTTATATGTACAGTCTGCATACTAGTGACCTTCTTTGTAACATATAAAGCACTAGATAGGTCAGCGCGGGCGTATGTCGTGATTCCCAGGGAATCAACCTCTTCCTCTGTAACCTTGGCTTCAATTATCGTACCGGCACTCGTATCGTTGGTCATCATATCTTTGTCCATTTTGATCTTTTGGTGGATTGTTTTGCTCGTGATGTTGTTCCACCGCATTTGTTTGGTATACCGCATGATAGTTCTATCCGTTCTTTAGGTTTAACTGACAGTCGGTAGTGTTATGACTTTTGGTTTCGCAGATGGTGCACCAGGAAGCCTTGTTGTTCTTCATGTTAAAAGAGTAGTCTATTGTAGAGTGATATCCGTGTTCCTGGAAAATGTCGCAAAAGGATTTGGTCTATACAAATCGGACATCTTGTCAGCTATATTCTTGTCGACAGTTATATTTTGAGTGGCCGTTTGTTGAGCATTTGGTGCACCAGATCTCCTGATTCTTGAGGCTTAGCTCCTTCAGATACTTTTGTACATTCTTGAACTGTTGTTCTAATCTGTGGTCAGTGGGGTAAGCGGGTATATCCTTGTCCATCTCAACCTGAAAAGCTTTCGTTAGTGCATGCTCGCACATTTTGAACGTCTCCAGACTAATATGTCGACGTACGTTTTGTGATAGTCTTGCAAAAAACCACTGGATTAGTATCTGTTCATCTATAACATAATCCAATTGGCTCAGTAAGTCTTTCCAACGCTTATCATAGTCGCAGATGGATTCTCCTGGTTTTTGTGATGTGGTTTTAATCTTCTTTGTGGCCAGGTGCTTAGCATATGGAGTTTTAAAAAATGACAAAAATTGCACCTTAATCTCGGCTTTTGTCTCTCTGGGTTGTCTCTCCAAAAAGGTCATGTACCATGTTAATGCCCTTTTCCTTAAGGCTCCTGCGAACTGTTCCATTTGTCTATCTTCAACTGTAACCTGGTTGGCTTCCCAGGTCGACTCGCAGATGAACCAATGTTGTCTAAGGTATTCATCTCCTTCATACAGGGGGATGTGAGCCAATCCATGACCCATGTCTGAATTGCTATCACTGCTCTCAGAAGTTGGCGGCGGTGGAGGTGGGGGTGGTGATGAGGGTGGTGGGTTTATTGATGTATTCGTGCCTACAGAATTCTGGTCGACAGAACTTGCGTTCTCGTCGGTTTTCAATTCTTCGTTGACGTGCAGTCATTTAATGTCGACTTCTGCTGTCGATGGTCCACTGCAACTATTTGTTTGCTGATCTGATTGTTCGATTTCTTCTAAAGCTGTATTTGGAGGGGGGGGCGCTCCTTCATGTGTCGGTAAGAGCAAGTGGATACTTCAAAGGGAGGCTTCCGCTTGAAACATCACCCAATTCCCTTCCACCGGTCGACGTATAATAAGGTGTCATCCAGGGTATGTTTTGTTGCCTCGTCGGCTCCATATACTAAAGTCACCAGCTCATAGTTGGAGGTCTTCTTTGACAATAGTCTGTATTCGAGTAAGCGGATTCAATGGGGAAAGGGTTGTTCTTTCATTGGGAGCTCTTAATTGGAGAGCTTTTGGCTGCTCTATCCACAATTCTTCCTCCTTAGGGGACACTTCTTGTACCATGCCCTCTTCATGTCGGTCATGACCCGACTCTGGTGGATTCTCTTCCTGGTCGTTCTCCCTAGGGTTTTCTCCTCTGTGTACAGCTCTAAGGCCCTTTCTCGTCTTGCTTCCCTTCTTTGGTGTCTCTCTTCCATTTCTATTTTCTGAATGTCCGACATACTTTCGTAGGACATTATTCTCTTGAGGTCCTCTTTAGTCGACTTCTCATTATTGGTGACTGATATCGGATTCTAGTCGACTAGGATCCACTATACTCTATCTTTGACATATGACCAGCTACCCCCCCATATCCTACCCGATGCTTTTTTAGAAATCCCAGATAGTTCGGTCTATTTGCTTAGGAAGTATTCCCACTCCCTTTCAGCAATGAATTTTTCCCACCTCCTCTGCTTCTCTGCCTAGTTAGAGTTTGTTGGCGGTTTGTGAAGTGATGGGCGAGGTTTGATGATATGTGCTACTCCTTTCTCAATCAAAATCTTGAACAGCAAGGTCGGTAGGGAACACATAAATTTTTTGGCAAGGTCTGTGTAAAATTTCTCCTTCACTGTTTCTACCGAAGTTCTGTCTTCGACTGCTTGTTCCTCACAGAATTCGTCGGTGTTTTTCTCAAACCACTCAGACAAGTTTGTTCTACCTCCGTGGATTAGTTTTTCTAGCAACTATTGTTCTTTAATCCCGTCTGGTTTTCTCATCCAGGAATTTATTCAAAAGTTGGGGCACTGATTCGACAAACTTTTCATGTGTTTCTATGAAAAAATTTCTTTTGCTTGTGTGACTGTTAATCTATTCCTTCATGCGTAATTTTGCAAGTAGTTTGCAATTTTACGATTCCACCAGTCCTTAATCTCTTGCTCTGGTATCGTTTGTTGGCATACATTCTAGTCGTGTAATACTGGCAACGGAACCAATGTTGTAATCTCACAGATCACATAAGTTTACCAATTATACACACTAAAACATATATAAATATTAAACGGAGACAAAAGATAAGAACATATAGAATTAAAACAGATTATGTTATTACAATGAGTCCATACAAGGCAGATAACTGAAATGAGTTCTCGTCTGGCTCAACAGCCTAATATATATGATTTACAGAACGGTTACAAAAAAACTACCTATCGGTTTGGTGAACTGACGCAACCTTAGATGGCTGACCTAATCTCTTATTTTAGTCAGCTGATCGACTAAGTCGGCCCATCGACTTAGTTGGCTGATCGACTAAGTCAGCTCATCGACTTAGTCGGTTGATTGACTAATTCATTCCTTGTTCAAGTCAACTTATCGACTTGGTCCTTCTACAACACCCACACACACCCAACACAAGGAAATCAGTCCCTTCTCTACTACAAAGTCTCTCAGACCCTGACTTCCCTTCCAATGCTATTTAGGGGTTGTGGAGAAGAAATCCATCCTTCTAGATCTATCTGTGTGGCTCCCAAACACACCAGGTTTATCAAGCAATCCAAGCCCTCATCCCCACTCCAACACATTCCGAATACCAACCACTGCATACACACAGCAAAATAAACAATTCACAGCTTGGACGGGGAAATCCGATTCCTGAGTTGTTCTTAACCCTATCGTGGCCAAAACGACCCAATAAGAATCCACATCAGCCCAAAATGTAAATGGAACCACAAAAAACAAAATCATGGGAAAACAACAGCCCCGATGTCAACACTGAAGCAACGGGAAAATACACAACCCAGAAAATTATAGAGGAGATCCGACTCTCAGCCTAGACAGGGAAAACATATACACAGACCACAAGATTGGTATAGAAACCACACCTCCACAGCAGAAATCGTGAATGGCTCATTCACAGGAAAATCATGGATGACAGAAAATGGCTCCCCCATCTCTCTGTATGAGGAAAACGATGATGAATCCCAATCTGTACATGAGGAGAAGAGAGAACGACTGTCTCTACGTGAGGATGGACCATAATGGAGAATGGAAGAATGGAGATCCCCCTTGTTTTCCTGCCCAAGTGAAGTGGAAGAGTCTGCTGGTGGAGTATGCATGTGGGAAAGGACTGGCAGTCCTGCCACACACCTCTGCCCAGCAATAACTGCCCCAACTAACAACAAAAGATTTTAATGTGGTAGTTGACTGATGAGACAAGGAATGGTGAGTAAGTCAAAAGGGTCGGTGACAACTAGATGGGTTCAACAGCTGACACATGGCTTTTCCCCATAGGCTCAAAGTTTAATAATTCCCCCTCCTTATTCTCAGGAAAATCATACCATTTTCATCATGGTTGCATTGACATAGCTGGTTGGGGTTCATTTAATTAAAATGCATATTTACATAATGCCAAAGCTATAATGTGTTGTATATCACGATATGCCATGGGCAACGATTTCAATCGCCAAAAAATAACACAACCAAATCGATGGTGGGCCTTTTTCCTTTAGCTCCACACCACGATCAATTACAATATATACATCATATACACCTAATGCAAATGGGGTCAAAACTGGGGTGTTATAGAAGGGTTGGTGGAAACTTCACAGGCAGATGGGGAGGAGGATTTGGTAGTGGAAGAGGTCAGGTTACATGCTATAACTGTGGAAAGCTGGGCTATTATGCTATAAATTTTCAGGAACCTGCAAAGCCATGCTCATATTGAAAAGTGCAGGACCATAATGTGGAGCAATTTCCTCAATTGATTGTGAAGTGGAAAGATCGGACCATTGTAGGTCCTAACCCTCCACAGAATCTAAACCCAAATCCAAATCCTAACTCAGATGTCTAGATGATTGTTGCTGATCCAAGAGAACCAAGCGTTGTTGTTGTAACACGAGGAGGTGTTGCAACTAGAGCTGATCAGGATGTACCACAAGAATAAATACAGCTGCAGGTACGACCCTTGACATAGAATAAAGTGACATTCAACATCCAAAAGTAGAAGCAAGTATTCTTGGACGTGCGACCAGAGTTTGCGGACCCAAAACAACCATCTTCCTCAGCTGAAGTAAGGGATATTCCTGAAGGATTTTAGTAGATATTCCAGAATAAGGTCCCACATAAGTTTAGTAAGCTTAAGTTGTTTCTGTCAAGTTTCTTAGTGCTAATTCAACATAAAGATGTTATCGCAGAAATACAAGCACTGATAGAAGAAACACGAGTAGAGACACAAATTGAAAAGAAAGTTAACCATGTTAAAAAGAAATTCAAGATTGAGCGTGAGTTAAGAATGACTACACAGATAGGGGATTATGACATGGATTACATTATTTTAGATCTGGGGTCAGACATCAATATTTTGACATGACAAACTTGGGAAAGCATGGGAAATCCATGCTTGGACTAGTATCCTGTCTAGTTACAAATTGTCAATCAGGAAAAGGTCCTACCAATTGGTACGATGAGTCAAGTCCCTATCAACATTGAGGGGTTGCGCACATCTACAGACTTTGAAGTCATCAACATTTTCAATGACACAAACCCATATCCTGTAATGCTGGGGATAGATTGGGCCATAGATAATCAAACCATTATCAATTTCAAGAAAATGATACTTTCATTCGAGGATAATGAGATGAGGGTGGTGTTGCCCATTAATCCATTGGAGGGATAGAGATACGTCGATCCTGTCTACAGCAAGGGATAGGGTGATTATCTTGACCATATCTACAATGTCACTTCCCTACAAGACGATTATATCAATCCAACAATAGATGGAAACCTGAGATGGAGGAGTGTTATTTCACGCACATTCGACTTAGGAGAGGCCTTGGAGAATTGGCAAAACCGGTTGCATGAGGTCTCTATGAGGAGGTGTGCCATAATTACAAGGTCTGTGTGATGGGTGGAGAATGTGTTACGAGAGATTCCCACCTTTGAGGGTTTACCTAACTTGGAGACCTTTTTAAGTGATTTTGAAGGACTCGCAACATAGTCGCAGTGCTTGTCCGTGTTAGACCATGTACTAAAGGCTACACCTGTTAGATGGTGGGGTACACACAAACTGTCCATATCAGAATGGCCACAGTGTAGAAGGTTGCTGGAAGTCATATTTGGTAAAGAAGTCACCACTGTGACTCACAAGTACACAGAATTGTCGAATCATGTTGAGCACATAAATTAGTTTCGCATCTCATTTGTAGAATACCTGCGCTAGGAATGGGTCCATAATTTCATTCACACATTGGAAATGACACCTAGAAGCTGGTATGCATCTATGGAGTTGCCGCACAAGGAACTCAGGATTGGGAAGAGGTAGCTAAAAATTTTGTGCACACATTTGAATTAGATGATGAGAAACCTACAGTTGATGTTGCGCTTCAAACGATAAAGAAAAAGATATTGCTAAAATCCCCATTGAAGAGGCAAATTCCCACCAGCGCAATGCGACCATCCAACAATGGATGGATTTCTATAATCTAGCTAGAGACCCAGATGATGATCCAACTAACATAAACATACTGAAATTAGAGGGTACACATGCAGTCGAAGGAAGTGGTATTTCTAGTGACCAATTCCTTAAGCCGCTGAAAATCAAGAAAGTAAACATTGGATCGCCAGAGAACCCGAATTTTTCCAATATAGGAGAATATTGGGATGATGAGATGGTAGAAAAGATCATAGGCTTGCTACATGAATTTCAGGATCTATTCCCTACCAATTTCTTAGAGATGAAGGGGATAGTAGGAGATCTAGGGGTGATGAAAATACCCTTGAAACTAGATACTAAGCCAGTCAAATAGTGACCTTATAGTTTGAATCCAAGGTACAAAGAAAATGTAAAAGCAGAATTGGATCGCATGATTGACGCAGGAATCATTGAACCTATTGAGGAATCAGAGTGGATCATCCCTATAGTGATCCAGGATAAGAAAACCACAGGTGAAGTCAGGATCTGTGTTGAACTAAGGAAGCTAAACGATGCATGCTTGCATGATCCATTCCCAACACCATTTACAGATGAATTATTTGAAAGCATTGGAGGACAAGAGAAGTATTCATTCATTGAGGGCTTCTTTGGCTATCATGAAGTCAGAATTGCGAAGGAGAATGGCCACAAAACAACCTTCGTCACAGAATGGGGATGCTACCAGTATACGGTAATGCCCTTTGGAATTAAGAATGCACCTGCTATTTTTTCAAGAATAATAGTTTCTTCTTTTAAAGATTTCATTCATAAATTTCTTGAGGTCTACTTTGATGATTGGACTGTGTTTGGCTTAGTAAGATACCATATTAAGAGTTTGCACATGATGCTGGGACACTGTCTGTCACGTCCCCAGCCCTCAACCAGCGAAGAGGACGCGACGAATGCATCAAACACAGCCGGGGCAAAATGCCCAATGAACATAAACAACAGTCAATAAAATCAATGCTGGAATTGAGCATACACAGATGCAGTTATATTCAATCATACAGCGGAAGCAACACAACACATTCCAGCATTAACATCAATATAAATTATAGAGAAGCAGTAAACAACAGCACTTATCTTTTGATGGAGAATTCACCCGCAACCAGCTACGTCGCTGCAACGTTCCACCCAACCATAGGCCAGCTTGCTCATCAATCTCTCAGCAACGCTGCCACCCCCGAGCTGGGCATGATTCCTCCGGAATAAGGGTCAATGCAGGATTACACATAGCCAAGGGGATACAAGCAACAAAACAACACAGCTGGGTTTCACAGGCTTTCAACAACCAAGCCAAGCCAGCACAGTCCAAAGACTATCCATTGCACCCGGGCAACCAATCAGCTGTCACAGCTTAAAACATGGAAAACGAATTGCACAGCCCCAAAAACACAACATCAAACAAACTACAACAGGGAAAAACGACCCAACTAATCTGTGAGACAGCCAAAACCGTGAATGGCCCTTCACAGTCAGTCATGGATGAAAAATCACGGCTCTCAGCTCACTATGTGCACCCCAAACAGAAGAATACCTACGCGTGGGTAAACAATCCGACCCAGCAAGGAAAATAATAGACAATGGAGGCCCTGCGTGAAGAGAAACAGCTCCGTTTTTTCCCGTGGATGCACACACAACAGGAAAGACGCGAATTACAGTTCGTGGGTACTCAGCAACTCGTGGGGAAGAGGAAGAAAACCTGTGTGAGACCAAAAACGCCCCCAAAACCTGTGCGTGAGGAGCCAACAGACCAAAATCGTGGTGAGAGTGTGAACTGAGCAGGGAAGAGTGCGTGAGGGAGAAGAATGGGTAGACGTGGGTGGAGTGAGCAAGTGGGTAAGGCTGACAGCCTGCCACAACCACCACCACTTCAGCAATAACTGCCCCAACCACCAGCTGAAGCATTAAAGAGGTTGGGAGAGGTTGGATGAGACAAAAGGGTGACAAATAACAAAGGTAGAAAACCACAAGGTAATAAAACATGGGTTTTTCTCCCATAACCAAGGTTGGACATCCCCCACCCCTTATCCTTTGGAACCATGCCCTTTTCATTCAACGTTGCACTGCCGTAGCTGGTTGTGGTTTATTTTTAATTGATGTGCGGGTTTACATGATGCGGAATTAAAATGTGCCGGATAGCACGACATACCATCGGCAATTATCCCCCATTGCCGAAACATACACAACCAAATCGATGGTGGGGCTTTTGCCTTGAGCTCCTCACCATGATTAATTACATTATATACATCATGCAAACAGGGTCAAAACCGGGGATGTGACATTCCCCTCCCCCTTGGAATAACACCGTCCTCGATGTTCCAATACATATATACAATACATGTACAATTGCACATCAAAATTTCAAAATTTGCAGATCTATCCCACGTTCAGTCATCTACTTTGAACGTTCAAGACCAAGCCTTTCGGCTTCCATGGACTTTTCCTGCTGGTTCTCAGCTTCCAGCTGATCCCGAAGTCTAGGAACTTTGCGGCTATTTCCCTCATCATGTTCCCACATTGGACAGTCCCGGCGTAGATGATGTCCTCCGCATCTCCAGCATCTCACTGGCTGCTTCATCTTTACCTGCTCAATTTCCTTTGAGCCTTCATGCCTGGACCTTTTCTTATCGGGTCGCTTGGACAAATGTCCCATCGCTGATCCACCTTCCTTTCCTTTGCCGATTGCTCCTAAAAGGCTTTTCACCTCCCTTTGCAAACCAATAGAGTCTTGCAAAATCTGGTGGTTCATTTCACTCTGCCTTCTCTGTATCCTGAGCATCTCCCCAAGATTCTCTTGGGTCTTGGCAATCACTTGAAGGAGACTTCCAGCCAAGTCCAACAACTTTTGATCTGCTGCCATAATCAACGTGCACCACCCGGTTTCACTTTTCTCACCTGTGGAATGCACCATTGAAATTCTATCAGACCAAGCATAATATAGATATCAAAATCAGTTAGTTAATTACCCCATTGGCATGACAGTCCAAGTTCCATTAAGGAAACTTTCATATTTTTCATGCCTTTCCCTAACAGGCACATGAGCTCCTTCATGTCCATTCCTGGGCAAGGAATTAACTATTCCAGCAAACACAAATTTACTTATGTAAACACACACATTTCATTTCAAGCATATATGCATTCACAATGCATAAACATATATATATATATATATATATATATATATATAATCAAAAGGCAAGAGAGAGCAGTAAGAGATTTTCCCCTCTTTGTTCTGTTCCATCCTGGAACCCTCGCCATCGCAGTGGCTTTTCATGCTCTCAGCCTCTTTCACTTTACCGTGAATGCTGGACCAATCTTTCTTGGTCATGACACTTAGTGTCTTTGGTCTATTCTAGACCTCTAAACCATGGAGTCTCTCCACATGGTTTGTCTCGGCTGCTAGGACTCCCCCGTCCTACTAGCACCTTTTTCATTACCGCTCATTCTGAGCATTCCAGGACAGTCACATGTCCCCATGCATCTCTAGGATTCTCTCATAGTCCTCGCCTCCAGCGATACCTATATCCAAACATTGAATAGATTCACATGTTTAGTTTATTCTCATTAATTTCATCTCTAAAACAAGAGCTTAAAACATCATAACCCATATCATATACACATGTATATTCATAAGCAAAATAATCCAATACTTATCTGTATTGTACGTTTCCCCGTTCGTCCACAGGATCCTGCTTCGCTTTGCAAGCCTTGGGATCACCTATGGACTCAGATGTTAGGTCAGCACGCCGGCTGCTCCACAACATCAAATAATTAATGTCCAGCCAGTACATAACCATGTCAACTGGGCTTGGAACTTTATCAGGACCATTTCTAGGTCTAGGATCTACTATGGATCCTTAGGCATATCACAGCCCATCATACACTTATGTCAACAATGACACATACACTTATATTGCCATACACTTATACCAACATACACTTATATCAACATGCACTTATACCAACATGCACTTATATCAACCATTTATCTTTACTTTTAGCCTGCCAACACAAGCAACACAAGCAATACAAGCAAACTCATCAGCATCGTTGCTCTAAAACCGTAATCACATTTCATATCATTCACTATCAACTATTGAGACACCAGGAGTGCGTCCACTCCCCAGGGTGTAATCAATATTGAAAACCCTTTCATGACTCAACATCGGAAAAGTGTGCACCCATTCCCGGTGTGTGCCATGCAGGCCCTATTCATACTCAAGCAATCGGTTATCATGGAAATAAATCAAAACATGTTCTGCATATGAAATTTAAAAATTAAACATGCATATTCTTAACAAAGGTCATAGAACACTTATCCATTTTCCGTCGCAGCATGCCTTTGTATCTGTTAGGCACCGTCAAGGAGTCGGGAAAACTGAATGCTAAGCTGGTGAGCTCGCTGCGGAGCTAGGAACACCTACACCAGAACTAGCCTGACTTCTATAACACCCACACACACACCCAGCACAAGGAATCAGTCCCTTCTCTGCTACACAGTCCCTCAGGCCCTGCATTCCCTTCTAGTGCTATCCCGGGGTTGTGGAGAAGAAAGTCAGCCCTCTAGCTCTGTCTGTGTGGTTACCCATCACCAGGTTTAAGCAAACCAAGGCCCCATCCCTGTTTCTTGTTTACGTTTCATATCCACACACGTCTTATTGACATAATCCAAACCATCTCACTCATGTTATCACCAAACATGCAGTGCAGATGAGACATTTTCAAAATGTCTAATGGAGTTTCACCCGAAACCCATTTCCAAGATAAGGGAAAACCTTCCCATGAAGTTTGGCTTCCACAGGACATCGCACATGGTCTTCCTGCAGTGTGTACTCTTGACACATTCATCAAATAGCCAAACAGTCAATCATTACCTGATACCACAATCCAAGATTGTTTCATAACCAAGCAATGACATTAGCAATCAAATTCAATAAGGATTTACAATTCTACTACAGAAATTGACTTGCTCAATTGTGGGTTTCTTGTAAGCAGCATTACTATGCCCATTACAATTTTATGCTTACTATCATAACATGAATACCCACTTACCGTGTGTCCCTCCTGACACAATCTCACACAAGCCAACAATGATTAGTAGACGTTAGTACCTCTTAAATCCGAAATCCACAATTCGAATTCAACAACCCGTACCAATTAATTTTCATAACCATGAGACTTCTTCTCATAAATAGTAGATTTTGGCAGTGGTCAGGAACTTACCTCTCACTGTCATGTTTGAAAGAATCTACCTGAAACATGAATTTCAACCAACCAAACACAATCTTGTGCAAGCCAATGGTGACTATAAGTGGTCAGCATTTTCTTAAATCTGAAATTCATAACGCAAATCTAACAAGCTCTTTTACACGGTAGATTCCAGCATTGGTCAGGGTCTTACCTCCCAATGCCGTTCTCGAAATAATCTACCTGAAATATAAGCTTCAAGCAACCAAACACAAGTTTATGCGAGCCAACAATGGCTAGTGGTTGTCAGCAATATTTGAAATTTACAATTCAAATTTAACAACCCATTATGCATATCATATGGTAGATTCAGGCATTGGTCAGGACCTTACCTCTCAATGCCGTTCTTAAAATAATCTACCTGGAACACAAGCTTCAACAACCCAACACAAGCTTATGCAAGCCAATAGTGACTAGTAGTTGTCAGCAATATTTGAAATTTACAATTCAAATTTAACAAGCTCTCATAAATGGTAGATTCCAGCATTGGCCGGGATCTTACCTCTCACTGCCATGCTCAAATAATCTACCTGAAACATGAGCTTCCATCAACCAAACACTTGGTAAGTACAGATGCATATACTATCTCATTGCTACAACTGTCACTGAAGCATTTCCAGAATTTATAAAATTCAAATACTTCAAAGGTTAGTCACATCAGTGTTCTCAAAGCTCATTCACTTATTGCAAGGTATAGTCACAGCATTAATGCAATTTAAATGAAGTGGTTAGATACCCTTACTTCACAGGCGTATCATTCATACCACCTTGCTCTTTAATAGAGCATTCCTGGCAGCCAATTAATCATGACTATCCTGCATTCATAACAGCCTTCGAAATAGTTCCAGAATTATCAGTAATTCATCATTTCAGTCATTAGTTCTCCATAATATCACATGCATTCATCTCAATGCATTCATGCCATGCATCACAACATTGCACCTACACTTATGCAATCAGTCATTTACACCTTCATAGCAATGCATGACAACAAGATTCATAAAATCTTCTTAATGCATGTCCATTCAACGCTACCTTGCATTGGTTCAGGAATAGTATGCATTCAATCATACCATGGCCTAACCATGACTACCTCATATAGGATGCATTACTATAATCAATATCATTAACATGTACAGGCATGACACCTTTCTACATTCCAATATTCACATGGTGTGAGGTCTCTTACCTGGACCAATCCATGGAATTTGTCATAAGCAAACTCTTACCTGCATGGGTCATACTTACACCCTTGACATGACCAATTTGATTGGTCCTTGCAGGAGATTTGCAGAATTTGCTCACCAACTTTGGTCATGGACTTGTTGCCTTATCCCTTCTCCATAGGGTTGCTGGTCTCATCTTTCAGCATCCGCAACATATTCATCCGGGTCCATGTCATCATTGGTTTGTCCACTAATGCCAACATCAAAACAATGATTATCATTAGTGGTACATTATAAATATACAATTCCCAATATTCACCAACATGCAATATCCTATGCATGCAATTCATATCCTCATGCAATTAAAGCATAAACTCAAGAAATGAAGTTATAATCAGCAATATAGGGTCTAATGAGAACTTCCCTTTCAAACCCCTCATCTTCTCATGGAATTCCTTTTCCACACAGCAGCCGATTGACTTCACAGTCCTTGCTGCCCCTGGGCATGCAACTGTCCAGATTTGTCCATTTGATGACAGCGGTCATCATTAGCACTTTGCTGCTCCATGCTTAGATTCTGGTCACTTATCCTCATTCCCTACTGGATAAGCTTTCCAACGCCTATTCACACGCGTCATTCCGACCTCGGGTGTGAAAACCACACCACTTCCAAGAATGAAGACTTTCACCAATCTTGGCACTTTCATTACACTACTGCAAAGTAGAATTTTTCACATTCTTCTAATGATCTCAGAACCATTTTGGCAGCTGAAAATCCCTCGGATTCAAACTCTTGCTCAAAACACAGAATTTTCCTTCCACAAGAATGACTTCCTCAGAGGGACGACGGGGGTCAAGGGGGCTTGCCCCCTTGTTTCGCGCAATCTGGCGCATTAGCCCGCTACCATTTTTCCCTTTTTCAGCCCTGAAATTCCCCTGAAAACAGCTCAAAATTTCCCTGAGAAACAGTGGAAATCGGCTTCTGGAACCATTGTTCCTTCCGCAGAATCGGCCCTCACTTCAATCTCCCAGCCGCAACGTTGGCTCCCACTTCGATCTCCCAGCCGCAACGTCGGCTCCTTTCCCATTATTTCCTCCGCCGAATCGGCTGTCGGCTGACTCCCTGATCGGCTGTCGGAAGCCTTTCGAATCGGGCGGTCTATTCATCTGCGCAGCCGCAACGACAGCTCCCCCGGAAGTTCCAACCTTCCGCAACAGCGAGCGTCGGAGCATTCTTTCTTCCGACTTGCGGAAGTTCACTTCGCGGATTCTTCCGCAACGGCGGCTCTCCGGGTGTTCCAACCCTTCCGCAACTGCAGCTCCTGGATCCATCATCACGGCCGCTGAATCGGCGACCGAAACCTTTCCGCAGCCGCAACGGCGGGTGGAAAACTCCTCCAACTCGTCCGCAACAGCGAACGCCCGCTTCGTCGGCTCGTCGGACGTCGGCGGACTCTCGGATCGGACACGGGATTGCTTCACCATCCGCAACGGTGGACGTTTTACTTTTCCAAGTCTTCCGCAACGGCGGAAGTCCACTTCCTTCAACGGCCCGACCGTTCCATACTTAGCCGGATTTTCAAAAATTTTCTGCGGCGTCGGTGATCGGGCGGATATTCAAACTCTCCGCGGCGTCGGCGATCGGGCGGATCTCCAAACTCTCCGCGGCGTCGGCGATCGGGCGGATCTCGAATCGGACATGAGACCACTCCGCCACCCGCAATGGTCGGAGATTAACTCTGTGAACTCGTCCGCAACTACGGATGGGAAGATCGCGAAACCTTCCGCAACGGCGGATAGGAACTTCGTGAGACCGTCCGCAATGACGGACAGGGAACTTCTCCAGCTCACCCGCAACGGTGGAATCCCACTTCTTCCTATGGTACGACTGCTCTCACTTAGGCGATTTTTCTGAATTTGCTGCTCACTGCTGAACAGAGAAGGTAATACCACTCAGTCACTGCACCTTCTTGGCCCATAGAGGCCCATTGTTGCAACCATGGCGCTCTGATACCATACTGTCACGTCCCTAGCCCTCAACCAGCGAAGAGGACGCGACGAATGCATCAAACACAGCCGGGGCAAAATTCCCAATGAACATAAACAACAGTCAATAAAATCAATGCTGGAATTGAGCATACACAGATGCAGTTATATTCAATCATACAGTGGAAGCAACACAACACATTCCAGCATTAACATCAATATAAATTACAGAGAAGCAGTAAACAGCAGCACTTATCTTTTGATGGAGAATTCACCCGCAACCAGCTACGTCGCTGCAACGTTCCACCCAACCATAGGCCAGCTTGCTCATCAATCTCTCAGCAACGCTGCCACCCCCGAGCTGGGCATGATTCCTCCGGAATAAGGGTCAATGCAAGCTTACACATAGCCAAGGGGATACAAGCAACAAAACAACACAGCTGGGTTTCACAGGCTTTCAACAACCAAGCCAAGCCAGCACAGTCCAAAGACTATCCATTGCACCCGGGCAACCAATCAGCTGTCACAGCTTAAAACATGGAAAACGAATTGCACAGCCCCAAAAACACAACATCAAACAAACTACAACAGGGAAAAACGACCCAACTAATCTGTGAGACAGCCAAAACCGTGAATGGCCCTTCACAGTCAGTCATGGATGAAAAATCACGGCTCTCAGCTCACTATGTGCACCCCAAACAGAAGAATACCTACGCGTGGATAAACAATCCAACCCAGCAAGG
>LPNX010998588.1:127727-153964 GCA_001517045.1 Pseudotsuga menziesii | reverse complement strand
TGTATTTTTTTGCTTTCTTTCCCTAGGACTATTTCATAGCTGATATATTTGAAACTTTTCATGTTTGTAACCATATTCCCAAATTCATTGTCTCCAGTCTCATGCATACATTGGCCCAATAATGCCATTCCAGCACAGTTGGAGCAAGTTCCATCCAAACAGGATATTGCATAGTAAGTTTGCCCCTCAGGCCTATTGCACATGATACTATGAATGGATTCTCTTGATGAGGTCGGTGGTATTGTCAAGGAGCAATCCTGCACATGGTTAGTATGCAACACACGATGAATGTACAAAAATGTTTCATAGTAATATTCATATTCTACATGGTATCTACAACAACAAGTGTTATGAAGAGTATTTATTCTAACATACCAGGGCTTACATTTCTCAAAAGATCTTTGCCCCAAATTCAATTGTCTATGTTCATTCCTAAATTTCTCGTATAGTTCTGTATGTGTTACATCAAGAAGATGCTTAATATGTGGTTCACGGTCGTTTGAACCCCTTCTCAGTTTTAGTACATCCTTCTGGTTTGAAGAAGGCCTTGTGTGATCATGCCAAAAAGTCTGCACTAGTCGCTTTACTGCATCAACTAGCTTCATGTCACAACGTGGAAATGGACCAGTAAAGGCCAAAAAATCTGTCTAGGCGGTTGTGTCGAGATGTTCTCTTCTAATAGAATACCCACGGAGGGTTTTTACATTCAAATTAACTAGTTTATATGTAGGCTTGAGAAAACCAAGGACCCTGGTGTTCTTATTCACAATTTCTTGTGACAACACATGACGAGCCGCATTGCGGTCCTTTGACCGTGTGTTCTTACCAATTTTACCAAAGGCATCTACTAAGCTTTTAACTATATGAGAACTTGGTCCAGAAGCCTTTATCATCTTTATCCCTAATGATTTCCTAACAATATTCATGCCCCTATATTTTAACAATGATAAAAACAATCTACATTTATCTCCATCACATTTAGAATCAAGATATTTATTCAGTATCTGTTGAGTTTGATAAGCAATACTACATTTAGATAGCGTACTCTTGGACAATTTTTTAAGTGGATGCCGGGATCTTATGCTCTCTACCATGAGTAGGATTATATTTATAATGATCACCTAATTAAATAGTTAAGTCTAGTATAATTTACCTAGGAAGAATAACATGGATACCTAGGGAGATATTTAAAAGGATAATATATGTAACATGACCATAATTATGGAATATCCATTAGAGGAAATTTCAACTCAAAATGGGCCTTTTAACTTTTATTCAAATTCCACGTCATCATGTGTTAGCTAATGAAATTGCTTTAAATTTGAAATACCGTATAGGTCTTAAAGATTTTTTAATATAAATTTGAGGATAGGTATCATAAAAAAAACTATTTTTTTTGTTTGTATTTTTGACATATCTCCCCATGTTTTTACTCAAGTTTCGATTGTGAGAGCTCGTTGGATGCGGAATTAAATTATGCATCCAACGAGTACCCACTCGGCATACTTTTTATGGACCCTGCTACCCCAAAAACAAGAAATACCCGAAAAAAATGGAATGATGGTCATCATTCCATTTTTTTCAGGTATTTCTTGTTTTTGGGGTAGCAGGGTCCATCAAAAGTATGCCGAGTGGGTACTCGTTGGATGCAGAATTTAATTCCACATCCAACGAGCTCTCCCGATTGAAATTTGAGTAAAAACACGGCGAGACATGTCAAAAATACAAACAAAAAAGTAGTTTTTTTCTTTTCTTCCTCCAAAATTAATAAATATTATTTTATTATTTTAACTATTATTTTATTAATTCTTTTTAGGAGGCCCATTTTGAGTTGAAATTTCCTCTAATGTTCACAATTGGGGGTATTAAATTAACCCACTAAGTAGTTAGAATAAATAACATAATAATAAGGGATAGTTGACATAGACCCCTTAGGAATACTTATGACAAGGTATACTAATATACATGAGTATCAATGTATGCATATACGCTGGATGTGTTATTTTGTAGAAACCATGACTTATGGAGTGATTCATTCCATAATGAGTATTTGATGGAGTTATATTACATTAAGAGGGTCTTTCTACATTCTTGTGTTGTTTATGATGTGAATGTATATTATAGTTTTTGAAATTTAAGGGCCTTATATATCATTTGTGATTTAAGTTCTAGGTTAAATATCACTACAAATGGTATCATAGTTGTTTCTTGGGGAAAAAAAGTGCATGTTTCTCAAGGAAAATGAGGATGCCAGTATTCAACTTGATTTATGAAACATTTTTATGCTTAATATGAAGAGCCTAGTTATTGTTTTGAGTTCTTCTCACCCAAATACCATATTTAAAAGAAAAAAATCATCCAAATCGTAGTCCACAAAGTGGATTTTTTTATAATTTCAAATAAGTTGTTTGAGGGTTTCTCAAGTGATGGCCACATAGACTAAATATAAAATATCTCCAATACCTTGAGAATGAAATAAAGAGATGAATAAGAATCCTCTTTACAATGTATCAAACATACAAGATGAGGTGAGAACATCTCTAATCTAGGTATCGTTAGTATACACATGACACAAACTTACAATTAAGGTCTTAGCAAACCAATAAAGATAATACCAATATAATAATTGAAATGTAAGGCCAAAGTTTCTAGGGTGTGACATGACCCTCCATTTCACATAAGTGTTGTCCTCAACATTTATTTAGCTATTGATATTTTTACATGAAGATCTCATTTTCCCATGTCGGCTCTTCTATTGAAAACTTTCTCCACTTAATGAGATACTTCATAATTGCTCAATTTGGAAATTGTTTGATCCATGTTCCAAGGAATGTTTAAGGTTCTAGTATGATGTTTTCTTTTTTATAAATATTTAGAGAAATAGTGTGATCTAGGATGTTGTCTCCAATTACCTTTTTAGGAAAGAAACATGGAATAGTTTATGTACACATGAAGATGGAGGAAACTCCAATTTGTAATACATACTTCCAATCCTCCGCAACATTATATGGGGACCATAGTACTTGGGTGCTAATTTGTTCTCCTTATTTTTTTTCGTTTGATAGACATTGTTTGTACGGTTCTCTCCTATAAAATACCTAATATGCTCGTTCAAATTTCCTTTCACTATAGTTTTCATATTCTTTTTGTTTCATTTTATTTTGTGTTAAATCCAAGTTTTCTTTCAATAGTTGGAGAACCTCTAGTTGGTTCCATATGTATTTCTCCGCTTCTTGAATTTTACCATTAAATTTCAAGGATGATGTAATTGATGGTGGATTATATCTACTGATGATTTGAAAATGGGACTCTCACCGCTTTCCTTGATTTTTAAATATTAAGATACCATGTTAATCTTTTTTTTTTTGTAAATTAAGATACTATATTATCATAAAAAGTAGATTACATAACGAGTTTCCATAGTCTTGTCGGGCCTAGCCTCACGACATTTCCAAAATCTGTTTCATCCTTCCATTTTTAGTCTGTTTCTAGTGGGACTACAAAAAAATACCAGTCATTTTTTTTTTGCATTGTACTAGCCAAAGACTATTCGCCTTCCTAACTAACAAATTACTATCATAAAAACTATCAAATCCTAGCTACAGCATGAAGCCCAAGAAAATGACCTAACAAGGTAGAACCTATTCAAGTATTAAATTGAGCACATAGATCTATGGATCAACACACAACTCACATAATAGATCAGACAAATTTTCTCAGTAATTGAAAAATGAAACAATGCAAAAAAATGGCTTGTAGCTGTGAATGCTTTCATTAATAAAAAAGTAATTGGATAATGATTACAATGTAATACACTGGTATTAATAACCAGTCAATTCGAATGCATGAGAGAGGAATTTGAATTGATTGACTCTACCTAATTGCATGGCTAACTGAACTTGTCTGAATCACTATCAGAGTCCAAGAGATCAACTCCCAGATGTCCAACAACTCAATCAATCAGTGATAGCTAGTTAACTTAGTGCAACTGAGTGTGGTAGGTGGGAAAAGGTGCCTACTCCACATGCAACCATGCATTAGCCATGCATTGTTAGAACTATCTAATTGATTGTGAACTAACTAAAATTAACTGGAAGCTAACTAAGAATAACTATTACTAACTCCAACTAACTAAACTAGGTTGGTGTCGGGACTCCCAATGGATCCTAAAATGTAAGGATTGGTCTAGGAGGTGCCCAATGTGATGCATGCACATGCAATACGTGGCAGTTAACCTCTATAAATGTTCCCCACACTCCAGTGACTAGTACATATGGCCCCATTAGGCCAAGTGGACCCAATAGTACTAGTGGACCCAATTGATGACTAAACTGACTCTAGGTAACTGACCAAATTGGACAAGGGAGGATTATAATCCTAACACCCCCCCGAATATTCACTTGGACAATGTGAGCCCCACTAACTAAGAAAAAATGTCACCCATTACATCTAAAATGAAAAAAAAGTAAATACTCAATATAAGCAAGGAAACAGGGAAAAACCTCATGGGGAAAACACCCCCCTCAAACTAAGCAGGTAAAAATAAGGATCAATCTGTTCTTCTGTGCACAAGTATCTTGGGGCCTGGCATGTGAACTTATCCATCCAAACTAAATGACTATGTTTGAAGGAATCTTACTCTTTAGAAGAATAATAATGTGCTCAACCGAATCAGGAACATAGATAGTTGTTGGATGAAAACTGGACCCATGTAGAGCAACTGAAATCAACTGATAAGAGGGGAAAAGCACTAGGCGATTCAAACCATGTGAGAAACAATAAATAAATTGATATGTTTCAGCCTTGAACAACAAACCATTATGGGTAAAATCAGCCCCAAGTGTTAGGAGAAAGTGTCCAAGAAGATGCAAAATGTCTTCCTCTTTACTAGTTCTGTGGGGAGATGAGTATGTGACCAAAGGTAGAGAATCCCTGGGACTGTGGAGAGCGAATTCTTGAGCTCCATAATCTGACATAGCTTTAGAAATAACTAATGATTCAAAAAATAAAATATCAGCAACCTCATAAGAGGAAACTAACACCAAATTTGAATAAGACTTGCGGTACTTGATTTTTCACACTGAGATTGGTGAGAGGAGCTACAAGCATGAATGAAAGCTCTTGGAATATAAAATTTGAACCAAATAATATAATATCAGATCCACATAAGATCATATCAGATCCAAATAATTTCATATCATATCCAAAAGTGTGGAATGAAATCAGATCCCTAGCAACAATTTTGAAGGAGACTTGCGGTACTTGTTTCTTCACACCAAAATTGATGAGAACAGCTACAAGTAGTACTAAAAGATCATGAACTTGAAATATTAAACCAAGTAATATCATATAATATCCAAATAAGATCATATCATATCTAATAAATTTCATATCATATCAAAAGTATGGTCCACCGAAATGGTAGATACATGGTTTTCTCCTTTTTCAAAATTCTGAATATGGGTGCATGCAATCCTGTAGGAATTTGCTGGAAGATCTAGATCAAGGAGAGAAAATGGATCACTCCTACAATCTGAATTTTTTTCCAAAATATCCAAGGTGTTACTTATCTTCACACCAACAGCAACATTAGAGAAAGAGAAAACAAATTCCTCTTCACTTTTAGAAGCAATCACTCGCAAATTTTGCACAGAATTTAATGGAGAATCATAGGAAAATGTTTGCATAGAAGTGCAACAGTGTTTTTCTTCAATATCAGAGATTCATTTTTTTTATAGTCCACGTACTGTAGTAGCTTTAGGAACCTGTTCAAATATTTTGAATCTCTTCTTCTATATCAACCATATGAGAATATGAGGTATTAGATATCTCACAAACTTCCGGAGCATCAGGAGGAGTCACTGCAAGGAGACTTTCTTCAATTCAAATTGTCCGTGTAGAAGATTCTGCTACTTCTTCATCTTGAACAAATTCAACAGAGAGAGTAGAGGCTGAGAATTTTGGATCAAGAACTCTTGTGGTGCTGGGTGTGCTCTCCAAAGTGCTATTATGATCCTCTCTATGCTTGCTAAAGGTTATGTCAAATTTTGTCTAGAGATCCTTTGGGTATTCAACAAATTTAGTGAGGTTGCACAAGCTAGGAGAAAGGGACAGAACTATTGCTCAAAAGGCTGCATCACCATCATTTAGCTAGTCATTTTCATTATCATAAGACTCTTTACCAACTCAAATAGACACCTCATAGAGATCTTGTCTCTTGAGAGATGAAATCATCTTCAGCTTCCATTCTGAATAGCTTATGAATGAGGTGGGAAGAGGAACTGATGAATCCATTTGAAGTTGTACCTGCAAAAACACAAAAGGAGCACTGTAAGGTTAGACAACCTGCACTTTTCAATTTTTCATCACACCCATCTTAGTTAAACAAGCAATCTTGATCAACAATTCCTTTGCTTAGGATTTATGTGGTAAACTTGTCGCTTCTGGTGCAGAGCTAGAAGGAGCAAGTTTGCTCCAAGAAAATTTGATCCATCATGAGATCTGTAGAAATGAGAAGTGCCTTGTCCTGTTAAGGCTGTGATACCATATTAAATTGAGCACATAGATCTATGGATTAACACACAACCATAGAATAGATCAAAAAATTTTACTCAGTAATTAAAGAATGAAACAGTGCAAAAAATGGCTTGCAGCTGTGAATGCTTTCATTAATCAAAAAGTAATTGGATAATAATTACAATGTAATACACAGGTATTAATAACCATTCAATTCAAATGCATGAGAGAGGAATTCGAATTGATTGACTCTACCTAATTGCATGGATAACTGAACTTGTCTAAATCATTATCGAAGTCCAACAGATCAACTCTTGGATGTCCAACAACTCAATCAATCAGTGATAGCTAGTTAACTCAGTGCAACTGAGTGTGGTAGGTGGGAAAAGGCACCTTCTCCACATGCAGCCATGCATTTCTAGCACTATCTAACTGATTTTTAACTCACTGAAAGTAACTGGAAGCTAACTAAGACTAACTAGTAATAACTCAAAATAACTGGAGTAGGTTGGTGTTGGGACTCCCAATGGCTCCTAAAATGTAGGGATTGGTCTAGGAGGTGCCCAAATTGATGCATGCACATGGAGTAAGTGGCAGTTAACCTATAGAAATGTTCCCCACACTCCAATGACTAGTACATGTGGCCCCATTAGGCCAAGTTGACCCAATAGTACAAGTGGACCCAATTAATGACTAAATTGACTCTAGGTGACTAACCAAATTGGACAAGGGAGGATTATAATCCTAACATCGAGAACTTGCCCATGCTCCTCTTATCCCTCTTCATATCCCTCTATGTGCATACTTTGAACAGATACTGTTTCTCCTTCGAGCATGGGTCTGTGTCCATCTTCTTGCCACGTTGCTTGCTGGTCTCTCCTCTACCGCTGACCAGAGAAGGTGCAGCATAAAAATTCTGTCCCTGTTATAACTAAATCCTATCACCATCATGTGATGAGATACTTGACCCCTATGTTTCCCTTAATCCCAAAACTTGGAGTAGAAACTTGCTTTGGATATGAATTCTACTTGAAAAACGTAGCACTGTGCTTACCCTTTCGCTGATGAGCAGTACCTTACTCAGCACAGCTGGTGTCCTGTTATAGAGAAGCGGTACCACTGCAGAAGTGCTTTGTCTTTGAAGTGGTTCTCACCTAAACCACTCTGTCATAAGGGAACAAAAGCGGCACCCTAGGTAAAATGAGAAAAGAGAAGTTTCTCAAGGCTTCTAGATCATGAGCCTCGTGTCCTCCCTTATCCCTATCAATATGGGTTAGTTGAGCTCGAGATCCTTCTTGGTAGGATCTTAGAGACACCTCACCCACAATTCTCTCAACTATCCCTATCCATGGAGCCTTATAAATACAAGCTTATGTCCATAGTTGAGGGGAGGAGAAGAATAGTGGAGATATGCTGCTGAATTGACACCCTAGCCTAATCCATTAGAGAGCAATTGTGGAGCAAGTTGGAGCTATCGGGGACAAGGTGTTAGTTTGTGAAGGAGCGTCTCAACACTAAGGCACATGGTTCTAATCTCTTTCATTTATTTTCTAATGCAAAGTTGATTTCCTTCCCACATGTTTTTTGTGTGAATCTCACATATATGTTATTGGATTCCTTAGTCACTAATATGGATGCGTAGATGTTTTTTCTGGTAGCTTTGATGCCTTTGTATGTATGATATGTCTTACAGGTATACAGGTCTTTCATTAGAGTTATATTCCAGGCTTCTATAATGTTCAGGGAAGGTCTTCAACTGAGTTATTCACTCATTTGTTCCGGATCTGAACCATTCAGACTAGAGGAACAACTTCTGTCCTCAAAAGGTGCATTATTCTTGATTTCAAATCTAGAGACTCTGCTGGTCCAAGGTCCTTTATATTTCAATATGATCCTTAGATGTGATTATGTGTATGCCATGGAATCCATAGTGTCCACACTCTTTATAGTTATTCATTTTCCCCGTGATGGGAAGATTGTGACCATTGATGAGCTTTCCTTTGTTAAACCTGACCATCGTGTGACTCTTAGTAATCAGACTGCCCTGAATGTGACACATGTTCTTGTGATTCCTTCCCCTTCTTCTAGTTATCTTCTTCCCATCATAGGTAAAATGGGGGGCATGGCTCTAGTCTATGGACATCATAATGGAGCTAAGCCACTACCTTTTATGTAATGGGGGAAACCTACCAACCTCTGGATACCATGTTCAATAGGAGCAGGTTTGAGAGCATAGTTTACTTTTGGTTTCAAGCTCGTTAAAAAATAAAACCACACCTTAAGCATAGTTTACCTTTTGGTTTCAATCTTGCATAAAAATGAAACCATGTGGCGAGCATAGTTCTTTTTCTATGTCAAGCTCATTAAAAAATGAAACAGGTTGGAGAGCATAGTTTACTTTTGGTTTCAAGCTCGTTAAAAAATAAAACCACTCCTTAAGCATAGTTTACCTTTTGGTTTCAAGTTTGCATAAAAATGACACCATTTGGTGAGAAAAGTTGCCATTCTATTCCAAGCTCGTTAAAAAATGAAACAGATGCTTGTGAGCATAGTTCATTTTCTATGTCAAGCTCATTAAAAAATGAAATAGATCTCCTCAAGCATAGTTTACCTTTTGGTTTGAAGCTTGCATAAAAATGAAACCATTCTTGAGCATAGTTCATTCTCTATTTCAAGCTCGTTAAAAAATGAAGTAGGTTTCCTTAAGCATAGTTTACCTTATGGTTTCAAGCTTACATAAAAATGAAACCATGTTCCAAGCATAGTTACCTTCTGTTTCAAGCTTGTGTAAAAATGAAACAGATCCCCTTCCCTTGAGTCGAGTCTTCACTTTAGTGTTAGAACTTGAACCTTCTTTTCACCTGACTGATTCTCATTCTTCCTACCCCCCTGGTGAACATTTGCACATTAGTAACCTAGTTTTTAGGTCGGGTATGGAAGAAGAATCGTC
Source organism: Pseudotsuga menziesii (assembly GCA_001517045.1). Classification (NCBI taxonomy): domain Eukaryota; kingdom Viridiplantae; phylum Streptophyta; class Pinopsida; order Pinales; family Pinaceae; genus Pseudotsuga; species Pseudotsuga menziesii. The sequence goes on along the minus strand of LPNX010998588.1, from coordinate 144,498 downwards.
AAATGAAACGAATCTTGGGGGCATGTCAAGCCGCTAACAACCATGCTAGGGGTAAGCTTCGCTAGAAATCATACTGGGGCCAAGCTTCCAACCTCTGTATATCGTGTTAATGGAATTTTTTTAAGCATAGTTTACCCATTGGTTTTGAGCTTGCGTAAAAATGAAACCAATATTCAAGCATTCTTTCAACTAATCTTTGAGCTTGTTAAAACAGTAAGATGGTGTTGAGCTTACTTTTCATTTTTCGTGCTCTGATTAAAACATGAAATTTGGTTTTATATTTGTTTATTACTTTTTCGTGCTCTAGATTCAAACATGAAAAAGTATAATATAGTCTTCTTTAAGATCTTTTTGGACTCTTAAAATGTGAAAAGATAGTCGAGTGATCTTGTCTTCTTCATGCTTGTTAAAGCAATTGAAGAGTCATTCATATGACGGTAGGTTATCAATTTTTCGGTTCAGGTGAACTATTTTATGAAAAGGGACCTTGTGGAGTCTTCTTCCATGGTCGTTCATACTCTCTAAACATGAACGATACCGAGTTAACTTTCATCGGACTCGTTAAATTAAACATTGAGAGACCCTCTTTTGGGAACGAACCCCTCCTCTCTCAGGTTCGTAAAACATATGAGTTTGGAATTGTCTTTGGATGAGCTATAACGAGTGTTTGTTACCCTCTTTGAAATCGTAAAAATGAAAAAGAGGCACTCATCAACCATGATGGGGAAAATGGGAAGGGAATCATTTTGCAAATAACTGGCAGTTTGTCATTACCTTTGAACATGGCACTTATCTGCATATCATTTCATTCAATTGGGTATTTAGCTGATTTCCATGACAATCCACTTTCATAAGTTATGCCACTCCTTTGAGTCTTTTAAAAGAATGCATTGTCCACCGTCACACTATGTGTTTGTCTGGTCTAGTCATGCTGGCAAGTCTTTTGTTGTGCCACCCGATGTTCAAAGGGAAGTTGAAGAAGTTTACCTCTGCAGTGAAAACAGTCTCTGTGTTAGTACTTTTGAGTGAGTCTTATGGTTACCTCATTCACACCATTCTAGAACTTTGTTCTGAGTTTCGTGTCGTCGATGTGGGACTCATCATGGCCCTCCTTCGACGAGACTATTTCTGTCGACATCAGCTCATCATCCAGGAAATAGTCTTAGAAACAAAATGCAGTACCTTGAGATCTGTATGCCTCAATGAAAAATTCTCTCACTCTCGACATAGGTTCACATCATTGACCTTTGATCGATAGAATCGACTGGGTGTTCGACATCAAGACATTTATTCACACTTAGTAGTTTGTACTAGGGTACCTTGGGAATCATTGACGTCAATGGTGATCTCCCTCGCACTTGCTAACGGTTCACATCATTGGCTAGTAATCAAGTGATTTATACCATGTTTGACTTCAGAACAATGTAATCACATGGATAGAATCCTACTTTATCGAAAACGAGACGAAGACCCTGGGTACTTGTTTAGCACTCATTGTTCTCCCCAGGTTGCGATGGAGTTTTGTATATCTAGCACGGATCCACATTTGTATGGTCGTGGCTATGCTCAAATTTGCATCTGTATGACATAGATCTATGTTGTATGTCTGGTAGCTATGTCCAAGTTTGAGTCCTCTATCAAATGGATCTACGTTGTATTCTAGTAGCCATGGTTTTTTATTCCTCTCATGGTTCTGCCTTCTATTGGTCTACACTCATGAGTTGGTTACATTTGTCTATGAGTCAAAAGTATTGATGTACTATAGATGCCTACTCGATGCCACTATCCGATCAAGATAACTCTCACCTCAAAGTGACAACTTGTTCTCTCAAAGCTCTCACTTATCATATCCCTCTAAACCTCATGCTTTGGGGGAATTCTGTTATACCTAAATCCTTTCACCATCATGTGATGAGATCCTTAACCCATATGTTTTCCTTTAATCCAAAAACTTGGAGTAGAAACTTGCTATGGATATCAATTCTACTTGAAAAAACCTAGCACCGCACTTACCCTTTGACTGATGAGTGGTACCTTACTCAGCACCGCCTATGTCATATTATAGAGAAGCGGTGCCACCGCGGAAGTGGTTTGTCTTTGAAGTGGTTCTCACCTAAACTGATCTGTCATAAGGGAACAAAAGAGGTACCCTTGGTAAAATGGGAAAAAGATAAGTTTCTCGAGGCTTCTATATCATGACCCTTGTGTCCTCCCTTATCCATATCAATATGGGTTAGTTGAGCTCAAGATCCTTCTTGGTAGGATCTAAGAGCCACCTCACCCACAATTCTCTCAACTATCCCTATCCATGGAGCCTTATAAATACAAGCTCATGTCCATAGTTTAGGGGAGGAGAAGAATAGTAGAGTAATGCTGCTGAATTGATACCCTGTCCTCATCCATCAGAGAGAAATTGTGGAGCAAGTTGGAGATATCAGGGACAAGGTGTTAGTTTGTGAAGGAGTGTCTCGACACTAAGGCACATGGTTGTAATCTCTTTCATTTATTTTCTAATGCAAAGTTGATTTCCTTGCCACATGTTTGTTGTGTAAATCTCACATATATGTTATTGGATTCCTTAGTCACTAATATGGATGTGTAGATGTTTTTCTGGTAGCTTTGATGTCTTTGTATGTTTGATATGTCTTACAGGTATACAGTTCTTTCATCAGAGTTATGTTCCAGGATTCTATAACATTGAGGGAAGGTATTCAACCAAGCTATTCACTCATTTGTTCTGGACCATTCAGACCAGAGGAATAACTTCTGTCCACAGAAGGTGCATTATTCCTGATTACAGTCCCAGTATGATGCCAATTAGGTCGACCTTTATATGCATCATCCTGCAGTCCTGGTGGTGTTCTTTCCATGCTTGGACCGATTCCATTGTTGAGAATATAGTTGTCATTGATGTCAAAGAAGTTCACAAATGACAAAGGAATAAACAATAGACATGGTAGCAGGACGAATTCAGTAAAAGACAAAGGATCCATTGCATGGATTATCATTGAATGTAAAAGATAGAGGCATGAGTATATGAGTGAAGAGAGAGTGTGGAGTGGAGAGTGCAGAGTCTATGTGTGAGAAAATTGTACCTCTGGTTAAGCTAAATGAAGAACAGAGTTTACTCTGCAAGTATTTTTAAGTATTTATACCTTCGTTTCAATCACCAGAAGTATTGATTTGAATCTCTCTATGTGTATGTGTGTATTTTGAAATCTGATATAAGTATAGAATATCGAAATTGTCTGTGCGTAGAGTGATGCAGAAAGGAATTGATCGTTCCACTGATCAATTCAATCACAGAGTTAAATATATGCATCTTGGACATATCAACGATTGAAAATGGATTTTTCAATCAGAAGTCGTACCCGAATTAACCCTAAACCAATTGCATATACAACTAGAGATCGTACGGTGGAGATTATAAGTGGAGCATATCAGCAGCTGAAGGAGGATTCCGCTTGATAAAATACGCGGAAGATAAATAAGGGCAGAGCTTGTGAAATTAGAGATGATCATTGGGATATGAGATCAAGATCAACATTCTAGACCGATCGTCAAATTAAATCAACGGTGGTCAGCGATTCCTCTAGGAGAACTAGCACAGACAAATAAAATCCTGGTGTGCATGAAATTTTAATGAAATTCACCTTATGTTATTTGAATTCCATCATCAATCTTAATACGATGATCAACAATAATTATGTTGGTTCAAATAGCGAGGTATTTAACAACAACAACTGCATGCGGAATTTCTATCAAATCTACTTCACTTTGTTTGAATTCCACCATCAATCCGAGGAAAGTCAGATCCAACGATTGTCGATCATTGCACTGATTCAACTAGTAAGGTGGTTAAAAACAGAGCTTGGATGTGGAATTTTAATGTAATTCGATCTGTAGTATTTAGTGTCTAATGTCGATTGGGGTGGATCAAGACCTAACGGTCTTAAACAATTCCACTGATTCAACTAGCAAGGGAATTAAGAGCAGAGGTTGGACATAGAATTCTTATAATATCCACAAATCTGCATTTGATCGTAGATCAACGGTCACGAAGACAACTGCAAAATAATGACCGTACGGAAAGGATTTCGTCAGCAGAATGCGGAAGGAGGAAACTAGAAGGCGAAAAGAGGAAGGGAGAGAATCATGAAAATACTTTGGGAAATGTCACAGTTCTGTAAACCACAGTCTGGGAGATTGACGGTCACAGAGAGCTTGAAGGAGATTAACGGTGTGTAATAGTTGATGCAGAAAGTAGTAATTGCGGAAAGAAATTTTGAGAAATGTCACAATTTGACAGCCCATATAATGCAACTTATCTTAGATATACTATCAAGAAAAATCCTGAAATAATATCAACGGCTCTAAATGATTGCAGAAATGAAGAATGCGAAATGTCACGACTGGAAGAATAAACTGTAAATCGGTTATCAGGGAATTGTTTTAATTGTTTTGAAGAATCATGATGGAGGTAGATGACAGTACGAATCAGTAATAGAATGAGGAATTAATCTCTGATGAAGATGGATGATCGAAGAATGAAATGGTGCAATGGTGAAGAGATGCATCTACAGGAAACGTGAAGGTATTTATACAGAGAGGGATGAGTGAAAGAAATTGTCTTTGTGGTCCTAATCATAGAAGAATAGTCATAGGCTAGTGAGTGTGACAGATATTGAGGGGTAAATAAATATTGAATATTATTGAAAACATATTACGGTTGTAGGGTGGCGCTAGGGCAGGCAAGATGCCTGTAGGGGGTTGTATCCTCCTTCCAGCAGAAGCTGGTAATTAGGGTGTAGTAGAATCCTGTCAGTTGTAGCTAACAAAACAGGGGGTTGTATCCTCCTTCCAGTAGTTTCTGGTAAATAGGGTGTAATACCATCCTTAACTATAGAAGAAGGAAAAACTATTTGTAAATAACAATTTTGCAGTAATAAGAAGTATTAGTGGTTTACCCAATTGGGGTTCCATGATAAAAATATGTGTTTTTTTATCTTGTTGATTATATGTTTTGACTAATGTTTAATAATTGGTTAAAATGATAAAAATTTAACAATACATATTCACCCCCCCTCTCAGTATTGACCAATATTTCAACAATTGGTATCAAAGTGGTTTCCTTCACCACATTTTAACCATTGGTAGGAAGATCCTATTTAAAAACCACTATGGATCAACAAGAAGGGATGGTTTCCAACAGAGCTACAACACTTAAGAAAGGAGAATATGCAGTATGTAGAAAAAGAATGAGTGTCTACTTACATTCATTAGGATGTGGTGTATGGAATGCTAGTTATCTCTGATTACATCGTAATAAAATAGTAAGGACTACATCTTATAAAGAGTAAAATAACTCAAGAGAAATGGAGGCCATACCTATGGATTACCTCAACCCATCAAAGAGAAGATAGGACAATGTATCTCAGCTAAGGAACTCTAGGTCAAAATAGAAAAACTTTACTAAGTTGAACAAAGAGTAGAAGCAAGACTTTCTATTCTTGAGGATGATAGTGAAGATGAATATATAAGTGAATATGAAGAAAAACCATTCATGGGGATAGTAGCTTTAGAAAATCATTCCAATATGGAAGGAGAGGTGGACCTAAAGGTAGAACTCATAATCTCTCTTGAATAATTGAGAAAGAGAAGGATGAAGAACAATTCTTTGAAAGAAAAATGCTCAAAGTATCAATAAGAGAAGAAGTTTAAGAAAAAGAAGAACTTCTATTCCAAAGAAGATAATGATGATGAAAGTGAAGATGCAGAAATATTATTTGTAGGGACAACAAATTCAGAAGTGGACATAGAAGCTCAATACATGGATGTTGTTGATGAAATTGAAAAATGTAGGAAAAGGAACAAATTTTTGAAAGAGAAACTTACAAATTACCAAGAAGAAACAAATAAAATTATTATGGACTTGAAGAAACAGCTTCAAGAGGCCAAGAAGACTGAATATGATCTAGTAGTTTTGCTCAAGGAATGAATCCACAATTCTGGAAAAACATGAAAAAGAGATTATTCAACTTAGAAAAGGGGTTGATGAAAAATATATCAAATCAAAGTTTGAGAACAACACAAGGATCTTAGATGATATCTTAAGTAGCCAAAGACCATCAAATGATAAAACCGGTCTAGGATATGACAATGGAAGGAACTCAGAATGTTCCTCCTTCACAAAACAAGGAAAAAATAGAAGAGGTTATGTTGCTGTACTAAAAAGTCCATTTATGCACAAGGAAAATCAAAATTCTGCTCCCTCCTCCCATAATAAAGAAAAAATTGTCCTGATACTTGAAGGACTAATGAAAGGGAGAGTCCAACAGATCCTTCTTGGTCATTTCTACACATGCCATAATTTTGGACACATGGCCAAAGAATGTAAGCTAAGGAATAATGATTTAGTAGAAGGTCAAGAACAAAAGAAGGAATGGAAGAAGATGGAATATCAAATATTCCTCAAACATAAAGGAAGATTTTTTGGATATTGTCACTACTATCACAAGTTTGGTCACAAAGCTATTAGTTGCATAACCAAGAGAAATATCTAAGTAGAGAATACAAGAAACAAACAAGGTCAGTAAGCAACGGTACCTCATGGAAAGATGTGGAGAAGAAAGGAAGACTCCAAAGATATAGAAGAAATAAAGATTTCAAACATCAGTGAGGTTTCCAAAGATGATGATGAGCATAATAGTTCCATAGATAAAAATGACATCCATTATGAGGAAAAGCGAGATGGAGATGTAAAAGAATACACTGATGAAGATGAAGATGAAGGTGATGAAGAAGGATATAGTGATTATTGTGGGATTCTTTTCTAAAGGTCTCTCATGATCTAAAGATAAACCTAAAAATAACATTAGGAGGGATCATATACTCAGGGGGATTTAAAATCAAAAAATTCCAATTGGTATCAAAAAATTCAATTGGTGTCTAATGTTTAAGTATGCTGAAAGCTATATTCCTCAAAGACAATAGATGATCAAGGTTAAATGATAATATTGATGTATGGTTGACTTAGAAAAAGTGTAATACCTTTGAAGTAACATGAAAACAACAAAATGTGTGATTCATGAAGACCATGAAGCCTGCAATTCAATAGAAGATAAATATTTTATGTTCACTTAGAACTTGAAGTCGTAACACATAAAATTGTTGACAGCGGAAGAAAACTCAAGTTTGATCTGAAAAGTAAAAAAATTCAGCCTATTGAAAAGTGTTAGGATGAGTAAAAATAAGAGTGAATATTAGGAAGGAACAATAGGTATTTAAAAAAAATTATTAGTTTAAGGAAGTTATTTCTAAACTTGTCTCTCAAACTTGTAGAAAATCCTGTTGTTATCTCAGACCAAGGATTATGTGAAGACTTCTTACAAAGAGAAAGTTACATAATACAGTTTTAAAAAAATAGTATAATGCTAAGTGTAAACTCTATCACAAAAATAATGACAAAGGAGAGAAAATAAAGTGACAAGGGGATTCCATGCATCTATCATTCAAGTTATCATTCAAAAACCCGTTGCAAGAAAGGAAATTTTAAGATAAATGATAATGCATTGGTTAGTACCAAGTCCACTTAACAAAGGGGACATATGATGATAGGGGGAGTTGTCAAAAAGAAGAAGACAAGAAATCCTATATCAAAATGGGCACAACAATACAAGTTAGTTATCCTTTGTCATTGTTTTCAAAGGGGTAGAATATTTAGATGTTGCCACCAATGCCAAAGGGGGAGATTGTTGAGAATATAGTTGTCATTGATGTCAAAGGAGTTCATGAATGACAAAGGAATAGCCAATAGACATGGTAGCATGATGAAATCAGTAAAAGAAAAATGATCCATTACATGGATTATCATTGAATGTAAAAGATAGAGGCATGAGTATATGAGTGAGGAGAGAGTGTGGAGTGGAGAGTGCAGAGACTTTGTGTGAGAAAATTGTACCTTTGGTTAAGTTGAATGAAGAACCGAGTTTACTCTACAAGCATTTTTAAGTATTTATACCTTTGTTTCAATCACTAGACATATTGATTTGAATCTCTCTATGTGTATGTGTGTATTTCAAAAACTGATATAAGTATAGAAGATTGAAATTGTCTGTATGTAGAGCACCGCAGAAAGGAATTGATAATTTCATTGATCAATTCAATCACAGATTTAAATATCTTCATCTTGGATAGATCAACGGTTGAAAAAGAGTTTCACAATTAGAAGTAGTACCTGAATTAATCCTAAACCAATTGCACATATGACTAGAGATCGTATGGTGGATATTAGAGATAGAGAGTATCGATGGCTGAAGGAAGATTCCGCTAGTTAAAATAACCGGAAGATAAAGAAGCGTCGAGTTTGTGAAATCGGAGATGATCACTGGGATATGAGATCTATATCAATGGTCTAGATCGATAGTCAAATTAAATCAATGTTGGTCAATAATTCCGCTCGGAGAACTAGCACGGAAAAATAAAATCCTGGTGTGCGCATAATTTTAATGAAATCCACCTTACTTTATTTGAATTCCACCATCGATATTAATTCAATGATCATCAATAATTTTGCTGATTCAAATAGAGAGGTGGTTAACAAAAACATCTAGATGCATATTTTCTATCAAATGTGCTTCACTTTGTTTGAATTCCATCGTCAATCTGAGGAAATTCAGATCCAATGGTTGTCGGTCATTCCGCTGATTCAAATAGTAAGGTGGTTAAAAGCAGATGTTGGATGCGGAATTTTAATGTAATCCACTCTATAGTATTTAGAGTCCACCGTTGATCGAGGTGGATCAAGATCTAATAGTCTTAAATGATTCCACTAATCCAACTAGCAGGGGAATTAACATTAGAGGTTAGATGCAGAATTCTTATGAGATCCAGAAATCTGCATTTGATCGTAGATCGACGGGTAGGAAGACATCTGAAAAATATTTATGGTGCAGAAAGGATCCTGTCAGCAGAATGCGGAAGGAAGAAAGAGGAATGCGGAGAATCATGAAAAGACTTTAGTAAATGTCATAGTTCCGCAACCCGCAGTATGGGAGATCGACGCTCAGGGAGAGCTTGAAGGATATGAATGGTGTGAAATGGTTGATGCAAAAAGGTAAGTGTAGAATGTTAGAATAATCAACCCATAGTTAGCTACCTTAGATATTAATTAATACATTTTGTCTTATTTTCCTAGTTTCCAATATTCCACTCTATGCAAGTTGTCTTCCACATGTCCTAGAAGTCAAACTTGCTAAAAATGAATCATGGAGCACTTGGGAAACCTCTTGGAAACCATATTTAGTAGTTCTGCTTTATTCTAGATCCTCCCTAGCGTATATCTGCTTTTTCTTCTAAGTTGCGTGCTTTATTGATATTTGACACAAAAGGGAAAGTAAGACTAGGTGTAGTTGACTTGTTTTTTTCCCTCATCATCCTCCATTCTTTTCTCCTAATAAAATCATGTATTATGCATAAATTTGAGAGAGCTAGTCATGAGAGAACCTCTGCACCTCTTGAGTTGATCCACAGTGATGTTGCTAGTCCATTTCCTCATATGTCAATGATTCAAGCCAAATATGCATTGACCTTCATAGATGAATTTTCCAGGTATTGTTGGGTTTACTTCCTGAAGCATAAGTCTGAACTTTTTGGCCTCTTCAAAGTCTTTAAGGATTTGGTTGAAAACCAGCTTGGGAGGAGAATCAAGATCTTCATATCTGACAATGGTGGTGAGTATGTCAAGTCTGAGTTCATTCAATATTGTGAATATGCAGGTATTCAGATGCAACATTCAATCCCTTACACACCACAGCAAAATGGTGTTGTTGAGAGAAAGAATAGATCACTAAAAGAGATGGCAACCTGTATGATGGAGGCTAAGACTTTGCCACCAAAGTTTTGGGTCGAGGCTATAAAATGTACATCCTATATTCAGAATAGGGTTCCTCATAAACAACTTGATGGTATGACTCATTTTGAAGCTTGGAGTGGGCACAAGCTAGATGTGACCCATTTCAAGATTTTTGGCTCAAAGGCTTGGGCTATAATTCCAACAGAAAAGAGGAAGGCTTTGTAGCCCCAAAGCCAAGAGTGTCTATTTGTTGGGTACTCTAAATATTCAAAAGGGTACAAGCTGATCAATTTGAGCACAAACAAATCCTTCATTGAAAGGAGTGTTCAGTTCCAAGAAGAGCCTTTAGCAACAGTTGAAGTTGGAGAGTCTTCTTCACTACCAAAACCATTGAATGTAAGTGAAGAGATAAATGAGTTTGTTGATTCTGATATGTATGATAATGATAATTTAATTGCATATCTCGACATCCCTACAAGACCAAAATGGGAAACAAAGACCATTCATGCAGCTGGGGAACTAGCTGGAAATCCTAGTGATCCTAGGAGGACTAGATCTCAGTTTGAGAGTGCCCTGTGTATGAAAGACCCTTTGTTTGTAGAGAAGTTCTATATGATGGTTGAATCAGACCCACAGACATATGAAGATGCAGCACATGATCCAAGATGGCAAACAGCCATGAAATAAAAATTCAGCTCACTCTAGAAGAACAACACTTGGGAACTGGTTGATCTTCCCCCAGGGAGGAAGCTAGTTCAATGTAAGTGGGTTTTAAAAACTAAGTTTGCTGCTGATGGTTCACCACTGAAATATAAGGCAAGATCGGTAGCCAAGGGCTACTCACAGGTACATGGTATTGACTACAATGAGACCTTTGCACCAGTGGCAAAGATGGACTCCATCAGGATAGCCTTAGCCATTGCAGTTTCGAAGCAGTGGGAGGTACATCACATGGATGTGAAGTGTGCTTTCATGAATGGAGATCTTATTGAATATATTTATATGTAGTAGCCTCAAGGCTTTTCTAGTAATCCATATTTTGTGTGCAGGTTAAAGAAATCATTGTATGGGCTTAAGCAAGCCCCCAGGGCTTGGTATACCAAGATTGGTGGCTTTTTGTTGTCATTGAGTTTTTGTTCGATGCAAGTCTGATCCTAATGTTTATTTGAAGCTGATTCATGGTTCTTTGATGATTATTGTCTTGTATGTGGATGACCTTCTGATTACAAGAAGTTCAAAGAAAGAAATTGCCTCCTTGAAGGATGCAATGAACCATGATTTTTCTATGACTGATTTGGGGTTGTTGAGCCAATTCTTGGGTCTCAAAATTGCTCAATCCCAACATGGAATAAAATTACATCAATCCAAGTATGCCTTATATTTGCTGAACAAGTTCAACATGAAAGATTGCAAGCCAAGCAAGACTCCCTTCCTTTCAGGAGTTAAGCTTGAAGAAGCAGGTTCTTCTCCTATGGTGAATAATACACTGTATAGGCAATTGAATGGGTGTTTGAAGTACCTCACACACACTCGACCTAATATTTCATATGTAGTAAGTGTGGCTTCAATATACATGGATCAGCCTCATGATATCCATTGGAGAGAATCCAAAAGGATCCTTAACTTTGTTCAGGGAACAAGAACTCATGGGATCTTCTACAAAGCTAAATATGATCTTGATTTGATTGGGTTTACTGACAGTGATTGGGAAGGTGACAACACAGATCGAAAGTCAACATCAGGATATGTGTTCATGCTTGCTGAAGGACAAATTAGCTGGTCAAACAAGAAATAGAGTGCCATTGCACTGTCATCTACAGAAGCAGAGTACAGAGGAGTTGTAAATGCAGCAACTCAATGTTTATGGTTGCAGGGGATACTTGGTGAGTGTGGCTTCGAATCATAGTTTAAGGGAAGCAACGGTGCATATATAGTAAGGAAATGACATAGATTAAGGGCAACGATGGTGCATAAAAACTTGGGACTCATAAACTTCCAAGCCGGTGTCCACAATGTTAACTTAGATCCATGGAAGGACCCAACCAAGCACGCGCACTAGGCAATGTTTATGATCATTGACGTCGATGTGGACATAATTGTCTAGGACTGGCTGATAGAATGGTGAGGCCTAGTCGAGGAGTTGATGGACCATGGAGGAAACCAAGGAGGAGATGGCCAAGGCAAGGGCCAAGGAAACGACCAAGGGAATGGTTAGGGTCATGACCAAGATGATGTACAAGGAAATGATGGTGGTGACGAGAAAGACAATTAGTCACTGAGCTCCGATAATGATGATAGTGCACACATCAAAGAATTTGATGATGATGATGATGATTTTGAAGGAACGCCTACTGATGAGGATGTGCAGAAGGCCCGGGAAGAGGCAGAGCAGCATGAGCTGTAGTGTAAAAAGCAAAAATCGAACAAATTGGCTAACACAGCCAACTTAGATGAGAACGACATAAGCTTATTGTCTAATGCCATCACAGAAGTTTCCAAGTCCATATTGAAAGGAATAAGTAAGAAGAAGTTACAATTGACTGAGAAACTGGCAAACCATATCAATGACCTGACTGAGGCTATCAATAAGATCTAAAGCACAACTGAGGCTGAGACTTAGGGAATGAACCCTAATGACACACTAGTAACACCATTATTGTTGCCATTGATAAAAATGGACATCCATGCAAGAGAAATGGAAACAGGGACGCCTAAGTTTGATAACGTTTTCCATGAGTTTGAGACAATATATATGGAATTATCTAAACTTACCCTATATGAAGTCTATGTTGTGCAACATGCGGGTGAAACTGAGATACGGATCTGGGAGAATGATCTTTCCTATCAAGAAACCAAGTAGAAAACAAAGGTGAAAGAGCGGAAGACTCTCCTTCGAGAAAAGGAGCAGGAAATTGAGGTGCGAGAACAAAGCCAACTTACACTAGCAGAAGCCATTAAGAGCACCATTGCAGAGTTCTCAAGAGAAGAAAACCAAGAAGATGAGGATTCAACTGCCAAGGTTGATCGGTTGTCGCAGATAGTGGTGGAACTCAAGAAACAGGTCTAGGAGTTACAAGCATGATAGACACTAAGCACACCTCTTGAGGTGCTTGAAGAGCGCAACAAAGCAATGTCTGAGGCTATTGCGAGGATAATACAAGGATAAAAACTCTGTACTGAGGCAGTTGAAGCCATTTCTGAGATGTGGGAAGCACTTCTGGAGGATGAGACTGTGGATAATATCAAGGAAGATGCGCAACAAGCTTATGAGAAGATCACCATGGTAAAGGAAAATATGAAAAAGCCGTCACTTAAGGAGAAGGTTACAAAGATTTTCGAGGTAAAGCAGCTCCAGCTTGAATTCCAAGCTCTCCACGACCAATAACAGACTAGGAATGATGAAGTAGTAGCACACGAGTTGGAAGCAACTCGAGTTATAGGGATTATTCATCTTGTACAACAGAATCTTCAACACATCACGCAGTCATTAAAAGCAAGACTGTCGAAACATATCAGTTCTGACTGTGTGGAACAGTTGGCTAAGCAAGCTGAGGAGGTCAACACGGATGTTGCATGGGTGCAGAAAATTTTGAAGGAGTCTCAGGACAAAGTTGGTCCTATGGCGCAACCTGCGCCAGAGGCATGAGTTTTGTAGAACACTAAATTTTGCAGAGGCGTCATTTTTTCTTAGTGGCTCGGGACAAGCCACATGTGAGTGTTAGGGGCTTGTTGGGCCAAGAAAAGTGCACAAGGAAGAAGAACAAGCACAAAGAAGAAGAAGTTATGACGAGGATCGGTGCAACAATGAAAGACAGATCCGAGTTGGTGGAAGAGGCAAGAAGAAGAGTAAAGGTTGGACAAGCAAAAGTCAAGGAACATTATAGAAGGACGAACCAGTGGGAGGCTAAAGGACAAGTTTTGCAGCTAGTTATGACCTGTGGAGAGAGGATGAAAGACGTTTCCATGGCTAGTTATGGATATGGTTAATGTAATGCAGTACTTTTGAGGCCAAGTATGGCTTCACATCAATGTAATAGAAAATATTTTGTAGCTACCGTATGTCTGTAATAACTGAGTTGTACTCAGTTGATCCTGCCCAGTCTTGTAAATACTATAAATAGGAGGAACATGCTCTCTATAAGAGTTAGATCAAGTGAGCTTCAATATTGTTTGTTATTATCTTGAAGAGTTAGCTAGAGGAAGTTGTTAGTTCATTGTTGACTGAGAAGAGGAGTCTTGTAGAAGTAGAAGGCGGTTGAGACGTGGATTTGCAACTGAGTGCGCAGACCGTCCAATAGGAGTAATCTGCAGCTGGGTGCGCATATAGTAAAGTATAAGAGTCGATCCAGGTTGTGTGCGGATCAGTAAGAGTAGATAGAAGAATAAAACAGAGAGCATGAGAGCATGAAGAGTTGAGAAAAGACATATCTTAAGAATAGTCTGTAAGTCGCAGACTGCAAGGTGCTACCTATATTTCTCATGCCAGATGAAGAGCACCTTGATGGTTTTTTCCAGATGGGTTTCCACGTTATTTCTTGTGTTCAGTGATTGAATGCTTATGTGACTGTTGAGTGTTTTCTTACTTTGTATTGCTTACAGTTGCTTCTTTAAAATATATATAGTGAATAGGTAGGTGAATGGCCATTGATATCCATTGGATCAATCCTACTATCAACAATGAAATGTAGTGGATTTCACTTCACCCACATATTTGTGGAAGAAGTGCTCACTTTACTCTAGCTCCTTTGGGTATGTCGCAATATTACCAATCAGTGAATGAATGAATGTTTAAAGCATTACATGTTATGTATGATTTCATAGTTAATCCGCTAAGTTACAATATAAAGGCTTGATAAATTGTATGGTCCCAACCATACCAATCATACAAGCTCGTGAAGCACATATTAACACATAATCTATCTATATATATCAAGGCCTAAAAAGGTAATATATTAAGGTCAAAAGTCATACATCCTCAAAAACATTTTTTTGTTTGACTCGCTTATTATATATTTATAATTGCTCCCTTAAATATACATATAAATGTATAATTATTTAAGAGATGTTAGCATATCCTTTAATTCATTGGATAAATATTATGATTTGATAACAAATTATTTATCTAAATAATTTGTAATGATAATTTAGGCATATTGTGCCATAACAACTATATTTAGCCATTATTTTAGGCTTAAATTTATAGGTATATAAATAGGTGATAGACAATAGCTATTTGCTAGTCGACAAATAGTAATGCCCTTAAATATACATATAAATGTATAATTATTTAAGAGATGTTAGCATATCCTTTAATTCATTGGATAAATATTATGATTTGATAACAAATTATTTATCTAAATAATTTGTAATGATAATTTAGGCATATTGTGCCATAACAACTATATTTAGCCATTATTTTAGGCTTAAATTTATAGGTATATAAATAGGTGATAGACAATAGCTATTTGCTACTAGACAAATAGTAATGTTTTTGTCAATACACTTACGGCTAATTGTAACTTAGGATGGATGGTAACTAAAAATTTAGGCTAAACAAGTGAATAATTATTTTCTTTAAGTCCCAAGGCATCAAGATGTCTCTCAACATATGTGACCACATTCTCATGGCTTCTCATCCATCAAACTTCCCCCTAGTGGATTCATTGCAGCTATCATGGATAAATAAATAAACATGCATAGATTCATCTTAAATTAAAATATATCAATTTCAACCTTAAGTCAAAATACAATAAATAGACAATTATCAAATATCAAAGACAAAAATATATTAGATTCCTATAAAGAAATAAAAAATATTTCATATATTAAAAAAATAATATAATATTTATATAAAAAAGGTTTGGTATTTAGATATTTTTTAATTTTTCAAAAATATTCACATATTAATAAATTTGATTAGATTCATATTCACTTTTTAAATAAATTTAAAATGAATAAAAATAATTTTAGCCAATTTAATACTATAATCAACATTCTTTACAATTTTCATTGAGAAAACTACAATGTTTTCAAAGTCAAATGAAAGACTCAATTTTCTACCATAACAATAATACAATTATGTTTCCTATTATGGCTTATACCTTCAATCCATCATTCATCATTCATTTTGATTGACATTAACTCTTCTTATCATCAAAGATGAAAAAAATTAATTTAACAAAGCAATTATGATTTGTATTATGGTTTATACCATCAAGCCATCCTTCATTTTGTTACACATGAACTCTTCTCTTGTATCTTAAGAACAATAGATCAAAGCTTTAAAAAAAATTGCAATTCTTTTAATAAAATCAACCATTCATTTTTATTACACATACACTTCTCCATCCTTAAAAAAAACAAAAATAAATTACATAAAAAAAGGCAACTAATTATCAGACTTCGGTGAAGACTCACTGTATATCATCATTGTTCATAGAAAGCAAATCTAACAAAAGCATTACAACCAAAATACAACTTCTCTCACTGTATATCGTCATTGTCCATAAGCATTATAACCTAATCCAACTTCTCTCAGTGTATATCATCATTGTCGATAGAAAGCAAATCTTCCTATATTATGGTTTATACCATCAATCCATCCTTCATTTTGTTACACATGAATTCTTCTCTTGTATCTTAAGAGCAATAGATCAAAGCTTAAAAAAATTGCAATTCTTTTAATAAAATCAACCATTCATTTTTATTACACATACACTTCTCCATCCTTAAAAAAACAAAAATAAATTACATAAATTACATAAAAAAGGCAACTAATTATCAGACTTCGGTGAAGACTCACTGTATATCATCATTGTTCATAGAAAGCAAATCTAACAAAAGCATTACAACCAAAATACAACTTCTCTCACTGTATAGCGTCATTGTCCATAAGCATTATAACCTAATCCAACTTCT
>LPNX010998588.1:112002-124229 GCA_001517045.1 Pseudotsuga menziesii | reverse complement strand
TATTATTTTATTATTTTAACTATTATTTTATTATTTTAACTATTATTTTATTATTTTCCTTAGGAGGCCCATTTTAGACCCCAAAATTCCTCTAATGTATACAGAAAGGAAAAGACGTGAGTACGCTGATGGGCTTAGCTACAATGCAATAAAAAAGTTGAAAATCACCAAAGAGCATATATTTTCGTTGTTTAGGGACCCTCGCATGGGTGAAATCCCAAATGAAAATAGGCCACATATCTCTATCGAGTGGTGCACATATCAACCATTTGTTGATAACTGGATGGACAGATGGCATATGGTTTTTGATATGCCACCACACAACAACAGGGAAATCCCATTGTACTTCCTTCGGAAGATGTATGCAGAGTTTATGTTGGGAAAACACGTAAACTATTTTGATATATTGCAGTTTCAGGGGATCGGTGGGGGGATTCCCCAAAACCGACCTAATTCCAGGCTTCGAGGCGTTGATCGCCCTATCCCTGTACCTCGCAGGCAGTTGCCTCGGCCAGATGTCCCACCTGTACATCATGTTATTCCACAGACACGTGAGGCATTTTTTAGTTTGGCACGGGCCGTTGTTCACCATAGCACTATGGTTCATCATATGGGTGAGGAAGGGACATCTGTCCCTGGTGTGGTACATACACCAGGTCCTCATGGTGCAAGATCATCTTCTAGTGCAGTACCACCCACTGGTGCAGGACCATCTACTGCAGGACCATCTACTAGTGCAATACCATCAGCACATTTCCAGCCTACTTTTGAGCCTCACGAGTGCACATTGTGTGGTTGTCCATGCTATGGTCTTTCGTCAGATGTTGTCTTCAGTGGGTTTTTGAGTGATGTATGTATATGGTTAATTGTAATAAATTCTTCATTTATTTTCCTCTTTGTACACATATGTATAGTTTGAGCTAATATATTAATTTTGTGAACTTGCAGTTGATGCTTTATGCCGGTAGCGACGCCCCAGAGTATCATGTTCTACACTCTACACAGGGGCAGGACATTCCATCCACTGATCCCGTATCTCACATCGAGGTAAACATTTTAAAATTTCAATTTTTTAATACTTGTTAAATTGTTAATTTCCACATACTGTACATGTTAGTTCACTAATGTTATCTACGGTCTAATATTTAAAATTATTAAACTTGCATATGCTGGATCCTTCACGGGGGAAAGCAGTGATGGAGGTAGGAACCATGGCCGTATCGACTGAGGAAATATCTAGGCAGATGCCAAATCCTACACGAGGGAAAGCAGTGATGGAGGTAAACATTTTAAACATTTAAAAAATGTCATTTTTTAAATACATGTATGTTCTTCGAATCATCCATGTCTAGCTACATGAACTCTTATTGACTATAGGCTGGTACCAAAACACCTAGACCATCTCTTGGAGTTGTATCTCCCCATAGGCCATATGTGAACAAGGGTCAAGTGTATATGAGACGGCCTACTCCTACAAGAAGTGAAGTTGTCTGTGATCATAGAAATATTGATACCATGGTATATTGTATATCCTTCGATGATATTTATTGGTTAACTTGAAATCTAGTGCATAAAATATTTTGTGAATGTTTGATTTGCATGTTTACTGCATCACGAGCAAGAGGTTAGTGCTGAAAACCTTGCAGGGATGGTTGATGCAGCAGTCAGTGATGCATCTACAATGGCAACAAGTCAGAGAGAGGTACAAGTATTTGAACATGATATAGACATAGTGTGTTATTGTTGTCTATTGTTTATTCATGCACATTTCTAACTATTTCAAGAATTGGTGGTTGTATCCACCACCACCACCAGGTCCTGCCCCCTCTGGTTCGACCATGGATGCGACCATCATTCATGTTCAACCAACAGCTCCATCTACTACACAAGAAACCCAATTCCCTTAGGTGAAATGTCCATTAATGAACAATTGTTTCATGCAATGTCCATTAACATTTTCATAATTTTTGAGTTAATTTAGATATGGTATTTTATTGAGCTAATGTATTAGTACATAGTTAATTGAATTTAACAATTGATATTTAATTTACAGTATCTAGAGATGCACACTGGTCCTATAGTTGAGCCTACAGGATCACCCTCAAGAAAGAACAAGAGGAAGCTTGAGTTTTGATGTGTCTTATGGGATATGTACATATCAATACATGTGTACATGTGGCTTGGACAATTTTGGATACATGTACTTTTGGAGATATGTACATTGACATTTCACCTACATGTACATGTGGCTTGGATAGTTTTGGATACATGTACATGTGGCTTGGATAGTCTTGGATAGTTGTGGAGAGACATGTACTTCTGGTTACTTTTGGATATATATGTACTCTTCGATACTTTTGGATATATATGTACTTTTGGAGACATGTACATAATTGATATTTCAGTTATAAATGAATGATACATTTCACTTTGAATTTGTTCTTTGGTTTCCACATGTTCTTGTGTCAATCTATTGTATTGATTTGTGAGGATTGTCTATTACTTATGAATGCACTATGTCAAAAGAAAAAACTATTATATTTAAAGGTTTCAATGATATCAATACATGCACACTAAAGTCAAAGTTCTTGCTCGTGTAATTTAATAAATATAAGTGCAATACAATGTATTTCAAGGTTTCAATGAACTCACTACTTGCACACCAATTGGATATATCTAATTAAAAATTGTGAGTTTGGATTCATTAAATTACAAGTTAAGCCAATGCTCAAGTTTAATTTAATAAAACTAAATGCAATACATGCTTTACATTTCATCAACAACCAACAACACTATTCAAAAAACCTCATGCACCCAATGACTAATCACTCATCATTAAAGGAACTACAATAGAATCCAAAGATTGAGAACCAACTTTGTGAATCAACATGATTTGAAGCATAAGTCCATCGGATTTGAAAAAGTCCAGTTCGACATTAGATTGATTTTGAATTGAGTTGTGACAGTAAGATAAGATTAGGTTTATGATTAGGGTTTCCTTGGTAGGGTTATGGTAATGGGACATGCATGTTAAACAATAAACCCTAGTTAGGGATAGGGTTTTCCAAGTTTGGCCTTTGTTGGCATGAAATGCATTGTCCAGCTTTGGCTCTCATTGGCGTGACTGCATTGTCCCTACTGAGCGAAACCATAGCTTCAGAAACCATCGTGGATGGAGGTCACCGAGCAATGGACAGGTGGGAGAGGCCCCCCCCTAGCTAAAATCCCACGTCACGAATCCAATCAAATTGATGGTTCTTCGATCGGAGGCCCGAGCATCGATATATGGCGAGTTGCAGGTCACCTCTAGATACCGTTCAGGGACACGTGGTGTAATTGGGCCCAGTGCGCAAAAACCCTCACGGAGCAGCAATTTTGAATTCTGTCAAATCCTGCTAGTGTGTTTGGGCATGGGAAATATGGAAATTCCAACCGCATCCCCACCATCCATGGCTTTCCAGCTTTGGACCTCATTGGTGTGACTGCATTGTCCCCTATTTAGTGAAACCCTAGCTTCAGAAACCACCATAGAAAGAGGTCACTGAGCAATGGACAGGAGGGAGAGGCCCCATCCTAGCAAAAATCCCACGTCACGAATCCAACGGAATCTACGGTTCGTCGATCGAAGGCCTGAGCATCTATCTATGGCGAGTAATGGGTCACCTCCAGATACCATTCACGGACACCTGGTCGACTTGGGCCCGGTGCGCAAAAAACCTCACGGAGCGGCAATTTTGAATTCTATCAACTCATGCTAGTGTGTTTGGGCATGGGAAATATGGCAATGCCAACCGCATCCCCACCATCCATGGATTTCCAGCTTTGGCCCTCATTGGCAAAGAGAGAAATATGTGCAAGTATTAGAGACTAGTGTGATGTTGTAGAGAGAGCCAATACTGAGACTTGAGAATGAGAAGTTAAAAATATAAAGAAAAAAAGAGAGAAGTATGTGCAAGTATTAGATTCTAGTGTGATGTTGTAGAGAGAGCCAATACTGAGACTTGAGAATGAGAAGTAGAAAGGAAGTTCTATTAGTAAGGAAGCTACAAGAGAACGAGCAAATGGATCTATTGTATAATTTTTTTTATGGTATTAGTGTTGTGAAATGTTGTATGCATTGATGGGATGGGGTTGAAAAAAGGTTGTTTGCAAGATATTGGTATGGAATAAGGTTGTATACATAGATTTTGTGTTGCAAAAGGTTATTTACTTGGTGTGAGAATTGTGGAAGGATTTTTGCATGGACATGGTGCCGTAAAAGGTTATTTAGAGGGATTTGGTGTTGTAAAATTTTATTTGCATGGAGTTGGTTTTAAGAATGTGATAGGATTATGATAATATATGTGTGTCTTATGCATGTGAAAATCCATGTAAGGAGTGATGAATGAACCAAAGATTCATGATGTAAATGGTATATGGATATAAAACTTAGTGTGGTATGCATAACCCATGAATTTTATTTCCATTAAGCTAGTTATGAAAATGAGCTAAGCTTGTGATAACATGTGTGTATATTGTACTTGTGAAATTCCATGTTTGGAGTGATGAACAAAATAAAGATATAAGATGTAAAGTGTATACATGGATGTAAGGATCAATGTGACATGCATAATCTATGAATTTTGGTCTTTAAGGGTGCATATGTAATTCTAGTTGGGCATGATTGTATGCTTGTTGCAAAAGAGAAGTGGAAATGTTGTTAAGGTTCGGCATATGCACTTAGGGTATGTAGCCATGGCTAATATTGTCTTCAAGTTCTAAATGAGTTGATTCAAATTCCATGACTATTGTAGCATATGCTAGAGACAATATATTTCTTATGGAGTAGTCCTTACAATAACAAGAAAAATATGTTATGAGGAGAGCCCATATAGATTTGAATGAGATATCAAATTCACAACAAGTACTCATTATGGACAATTGTTCAAATATAACTTTGACTTGTTGTGTAGCATCGTGTTATTAGGAATGTTAATAAGTGTGTGTGATCCATGCAAGGTGTTACATCTATTATTGGGCATGGTACTAAGTGCATATGAGACATGGAAGGAGTTGTGTGCATCAAGGAGCCTATTTTTGGTGGTAACAGAAGTTATAGTTTCACCTTATACATATGGGTGTTTATATAATTTCATAGAAAAAACACATGTAGTAATTGTTTGGAAGAGTGGTTATTTTACCTCGAAAAGGGTTTGCTCTAATACCATCTTATAAAGGAAACAGTAAAGAGAGACAAGGATAGAGGAAGGGTTGGTCAATATCTCATCAAGATAGTAGGTTTTTCATTAAGACAAAGAAAGGGAAAGGGTTGACCAACCCTTTCCATAGATTAATACTATAATCCTAGGGGATCTTGGGGAACAATAATTTGATCCTTCCTACATTTTAATATTCTTGTCATGAGGAAGTTTATCAATAAACCCTCCCTCTATATTAATATTATCTTTTAGGGGAAGCTTGCAGAAGGGTCAACCAACCCTTATTCAATATCCTCTTCAAAGAGAATAATAATCTAGAGGAAAGGTCAGCTCAACTAACATTTATTCAAACTTACCCTCGAAGAGAATATTAATTTAGAGGAAGGGTATGTCAATCCTTCATAAATATTGTAGGATTCTCATCCAGAGAAACCCCAGAGAAGAGTTGGCCAACCCTTCTTCTATATTAATATTCTCTTCAAGGGGAGAATGAAATTTTTTTGCTCGATCCTTCTTCAATCTTAGTTGACAAAATTTCCTCTACATTAATATTATCACTGGATAAGGGATCCTAGGTAAGCCTTGGTTGATGCTTTCTCTAAATTACTATTCTTATCGAGTGGGATCCTAGGGAACTGTAGTTAATCTTTATCTATAGTATTATGATCTACATGAATATTAGAGAAGGGTTGGTCAACCCTTCTTCAAGTTCAACATTAATGTCCCCTCGTTGGCGTGACTGCATTGTCCCCTACTAAGCGAAACCCTAGCTCCAGAAAGAACTGTAGACAGAGGTCATCGGGCAATGGAGAGGAGGGAGAGCCCCCCCCATAGCTAAAATCCCATGTCACGAATCCAACGGAATCGACGGTTCGTCCATCAGAGGCCCGAGCACCGATCTATGGCGAGTTGCAGGTCACCTCCAGATATCGTTCAGGGACACCTGGTGGACTTGGGCCCGGTGCGCAAAAAACCTCACGGAGCAGCAATTTTGAATTCTGTCAATGCCTGATAGTGTGTTTGGGCATGGGAAATATGGCAATGCCAACCGCATCCCCACCATCCATAGATTTCCAGCTTTGGCCCTCATTGGCATGACTGCATTGTCCCCTACTGAGCAAAACCCTAGCTCCAGAAACGACTGTAGACGGAGGTTATCGAGAAATGGAGAGGAGGGAGAGGCCCCCCCCTAGCTAAAATCCCACGTCATGAATCCAATGGAATCGATGATTCATCGATCGAAGGCCCGAGCATCGATCTATGGCAAGTTGCAGGTCACCTCCAGATACCGTTCAGGGACACCTATTGGACTTGGGCCCGATGCGCAAAAAACCTCACGGAGCGGCAATTTTGAATTCTGTCAACTCCTGCTAGTGTGTTTGGGCATGGGAAAATATGGCAATGCCAACCGCACCCCCACCATCCATGGCTTTCCAGCTTTGGCCCTCATTGGTGTGACTGCATTGTCCCCTACTGAGGGAAACCAAAGCTCCAGAAATGACCTTATACGAAGGTCATCGGCAAATGGAGAGGAGGGAGAGGCCCCCCCCTAGCTAAAATCCCACGTCATGAATCCAACGGAATCGACGATTCATCGATCGAAGGCTCGAGCATCGATCTATGGCGAGTTGCAGGTCACCTCCATATACCGTTCATGGACACCTAGTGGACTTGGGCCCGGTGCGCAAAAAACCTCACAGAGCGGCAATTTTGAATTCTGTCGACTCCTGCTAGTGTGTTTGGGCATGGGAAATATGGCAATTCCAACCGCACCCCCACCATCCATCGCTTTCTATCTTTGGCCCTCATTGTCATGACTGCATTGTCCCCTACTGAGCGAAACCCTAGCTCTAGAAATGACCCTAGACGGAGGTCATCGGGCAATGGAGAGGAGGGAGAGCCCCCCCCCAGCTAAAATCCCACGTCACGAGTCCAACGAAATCTATAGTTCATCGATCGGAGGCCCGAGCATCGATCTATGGTGAGTTGCAGGTCACCTCTAGATACCGTTCAGGGACACCTAGTGGACTTGGGCCCGGTGCGCAAAAAACCTCACGGAGCGGCAATTTTGAATTTTGTCAACTCTTGCTAGTGTGTTTGGGCATGGGAAATATGGCAATGCCAACCGCACCCCCATCATCCGTGGCTTTCCAGCTTTGGCCCTCGTTGGCGTGACTGCATTGTCCCCTAGTGAGCAAAACCCTAGCAAGTCTGGCTGATAAACATGCCTAAGTGAAAATATGGTGCGTTACAGTCCATGCATGCCAAGTGGTATCTCGGAAAAAATATACACATGTACTAGTGTTAACATGTTGCATCAACAGTATAATTTAAATTTTGAGTTAAAAACATTGGTTTTGCTTTAATATAGCTTTTGTTTATAGATATAAACCTACACCATGCATATTATAGAACTTATTAGGTTAAGGGTTTCACTCTCGAGATTTTTCTTTAGGGTACTAGGAAAAGGAAAAATATTGCTTCCACCCACATATACTTTGTCTTTACTTACACATGTTGCATGCTTTTCCCTACAAAATGCCATTGTATAAAGGGAATTATCACATAATAGATATTACATTGTTGAAGGAATGAAAGAACCCTATTACTTATAATGATGAATGATGATGATGTTCATGATGTTGACGGTGATGATGAGGAGGATGTTGATGATGATGATGTTCATGATGTTGATGGTGATGACGTTGATGGTGTTGATGAGGATGATGATGATGATGTTCATGATGTTGTTGGAGATGATGATGATGAGGATGATGATGATGATGATGATCAAGGTGATGAAGATGATGTTGATGGTGATGGTGATGATGAGGATGATGATGATGATGATGATCAAGGTGATGAAGATGATGTTGATGGTGATGGTGATGATGTTGATGGTGATGATGATGATAAAGGTGAGGATTATGATGGGGATGAGNAAAAAAGACATGTAGTAATTGTTTGGAAGAGTGGCTATTTTACCTCGAAAATGGTTTGCTCTAATACCATGTTATAAAGGCAACAATAAAGAGAGACAAGGATAGACAAGGATAGAGGATGACGATGAGAATGATGATGATGTTCATGATGTTGATGGTGAGGATGATGATGATGATGTTCATGATGTTGATGGTGAGGATGATGATGAGAATGATGATGATGATGATGTTGATGGTGATGATGTTCGTGATGTTGATGGTGATGATGAGGATGAGGATGATGATGAGAATGATGATGATGTTCATGATGTTGATGGTGAGGATGATGATGATGATGTTCATGATGTTGATGGTGAGGATCATGATGATGATGAAGGTTATGATGATGATGAGGATGAGGATGATGATGATGATGATGATGT
Organism: Pseudotsuga menziesii; assembly: GCA_001517045.1. Lineage (NCBI taxonomy): Eukaryota > Viridiplantae > Streptophyta > Pinopsida > Pinales > Pinaceae > Pseudotsuga > Pseudotsuga menziesii. Next base: position 115,667 of record LPNX010998588.1, on the reverse strand, counting down.
TCGTGAGGATGGTGATGATGAGGATGATGATGATGATGTTCATGATGTTGTTGGAGATGATGATGATGAGGATGATGATGATGATGATGATGATGAGGGTGAGGAAGATGATGTTGATGGTGATGGTGATGATGTTGATGGTGATGATGATGATGAAGGTGAGTATGATGATGAGGATGAGGATGATGATGAGCATGATGATGATGATGTTCGTGATGTTGATGGTGATGATGATGAGGAGGATGATGATGAGAATGATGATGATGTTCATGATGTTGATGGTGATGGTGAGGATGAGCATGATGATGATGATGTTCATGATGTTGATGGTGATGATGTTGATGGTGATGGTGAGGATGATGATGATGATGTTCATGATGTTGATGGTGATGATGTTGATGGTGATGGTGAGGATGATGATGATGATGTTCATGATGTTGATGGTGATGATGATGATGTTCATGATGTCGATGGTGAGGATGATGATGATGATGAAGGTGATGATGATGATGAGGATGAGGATGATGATGATGATGATGATGATCGTGAGGATGGTGATGATGAGGATGATGATGATGATGATGATGAAGGTGATGATGATGATGAGGATGAGGATGATGATGATGATGATGATGATCGTGAGGATGGTGATGATGAGGATGATGATGATGATGTTCATGATGTTCATAATGTTGCTGGAGATGATGATGATGAGGATGATGATGATGATGATGATGAAGGTGATGAAGATGATGTTGATGGTGATGGTGATGATGTTGATGGTGATGATGATGATGAATGTGAGGATGATGATGAGGATGAGGATGATGATGAGCATGATGATGATGATGTTCGTGATGTTGATGGTGATGATGACGATGAGGATGATGATGACAATGATGATGATGTTCATGATGTTGATGGTGAGGATGATGATGATGATGAAGGTGATGATGATGATGAGGATAAGGATGAGGATGATGATGATGATGTTCGTGAGGATGGTTATGATGATGATGTTAATGATGTTGTTGGAGATGATGATGATGAGGATGATGATGATGATGATGATGAAGGTGATGAAGATGATGTTGATGGTGATGGTGATGATGATGATGAGGATGATGATGATGATGATGATGAAGGTGATGAAGATGATGTTGATGGTGATGGTGATGATGTTGATGGTGATGATGATGATGAGGATGATGATGATGATGATGATGAAGGTGATGAAGATGATGTTGATGGTTATGGTGATGATGTTGATGGTGATGATGATGATGAAGGTGAGGATGATGATGAGGCTGAGGATGATCATGAGCATGATGATGATGATGTTCGTGATGTTGATGGTGATGATGACGATGAGGATGATGATGAGGATGATGATGAGAATGATGATGATGTTCATGATGTTGATGGTGATGATGATGATGAGAATGATGATGATGATGTTCATGATGTTTATGGTGAGGATGATGATGATGATGAAGGTGATGATGATGATGAGGATGAGGATGATGATGATGATGATGATGTTCATGAGGATGGTGATGATGAGGATGATGATGATGATGTTAATGATGTTGTTGGAGATGAAATGTTGTATGCATTGATGGGATGGGGTTGCAAAAAGGTTGTTTGCAAGATATTGGTATGGAATAAGGTTGTCTACATAGAGTTTGTGTTGCAAAAGGTTATTCACTTGGTGTGAGAATTGTGGAAGGATTTTTGTATGGACATGGTGCCACAAAAGGTTATTTAGAGGGATTTGGTGTTGTAAAATTTTATTTGCATGGAGTTGGTTTTAAGAATGTGATAGGATTATGATAATATATGTGTGTCTTATGCATGTGAAAATCCATGTAAGGAGTGATGAATGAACCAAAGATTCATGATGTTAATGGTATATGGATATAAAACTTAGTGTGGTATGCATAACCCATGAATTTTATTTCCATTAAGCTAGTTATGAAAATGAGCTAAGCTTGTGATAACATGTGTGTATATAGTACTTGTGAAATTCCATGTTTGGAGTGATGAACAAAATAAAGACATAAGATGTAAAGTGTATACATGGATGTAAGAATCAATGTGACATGCATAACCTATGAATTTTGGTCTTTAAGGGTGCATATGTAATTCTAGTTGGGCATGATTGTATGCTTGTTGCAAAAGAGAAGTGGAAATGTTGTTAAGGTTGGGCATATGCACTTAGGGTATGTATCCATGGCTAATATTGTCTTCAAGTTCTAAATGAGTTGATTCAAATTCCATGACTATTGTAGCATATGCTAGAGACAATATATTTCTTATGGAGTAGTCCTTACAATGACAAGAAAAATATGTTATGGGGAGAGCCCATCTAGATTTGAATGAGATATCAAATTCACAACAAGTACTCATTATGGACAAGTGTTCAAATATAACTTTGACTTGTTGTGTAGCATCGTGTTATTAGGAATGTTAATAAGTGTGTGTGATCCATGCAAGGTGTTACATCTATTATTGGGCATGGTACTAAGTGCATATGAGACATGGAAGGAGTTGTGTGCATCAAGGAGCCTATTTTTGGTGGTAACAAAAGTTATAGTTTCACCTTATACATATGGGCCTTTATATAATTTCATAGAAAAAAGACATGTAGTAATTGTTTGGAAGAGTGGCTATTTTACCTCGAAAATGGTTTGCTCTAATACCATGTTATAAAGGCAACAATAAAGAGAGACAAGGATAGAGGAAAGGTTGGTCAATATTTCATCAAGATAGTAGGTTTTTCATTAAGACAAAGAAAGGGAAAGGGTTGACCAACCCTTTCCATAGATTAATACTATAATCCTAGGGGATCTTGGGGAACAATAATTTGATCTTTCCTACATTTTAATATTCTCGTCATGAGGAAGTTTATCAATAAACCCTCCCTCTATATTAATATTATCTTTTAGGGGAAGCTTGCAGAAGGGTCAACCAACCCTTATTCAATCTCCTCTTCAAAGAGAATAATAATCTAGAGGAAAGGTCAGCTCAACTAACATTTATTCAAGCTTACCCTCGAAGAGAATATTAATTTAGAGGAAGGGTATGTCAATCCTTCATAAATATTGTAGGATTCTCATCCAGAGAAACCCCAGAGAAGAGTTGGCTAACCCTTCTTCTATATTAATATTCTCTTCAAGGGGATAATGAAACTTTTTTGCTCGATCCTTCTTCAATCTTAGTTGACAAAATTTCCTCTACATTAATATTATCACTGAATAAGGGATCCTAGGTAAGCCTTGGTTGATTCTTTCTCTAAATTATTATTCTTATCGAGTGGGATCCCAGGGAACTATAGTTAATCTTTATCTATAGTATTATCATCTACATGAATATTAGAGAAGGGTTGGTCAACCCTTCTTCAAGTTCAACATGAACGTCCCCTCGTTGGTGTGACTGCATTGTCCCCTGCTGAGCGAAACCCTAGCTCCAAAAACGACCATAGATGGAGGCCATCAGGCAATGGAGAGGAGGGAGAGGCCCCCCTCTAGCTAAAATCCCACGTCATGAATCCAACAGAATCGACGGTTCATCCATCGGAGGCCCGAGCATCGATCTATGGCGAGTTGCAGGTCACCTCCAGATACCGTTCACGGACACCTGGTGGACTTGGGCCCAGTGCGCAA
>LPNX010998588.1:52566-102547 GCA_001517045.1 Pseudotsuga menziesii | reverse complement strand
GAATGAAATAAAGAGATGAATAAGAATCCTCTTTACAATGTATCAAACATACAAGATGAGGTGAGAACATCTCTAATCTAGGTATCGTTAGTATACACATGATACAAACTTAAAATTAAGGTCTTAGAAAACCAATAAAGATAATACCAATATAATAATTGAAATGTAAGGCCAAAGTTTCTAGGGTGTGACATGACCCTCCATTTCACATAAGTGTTGTCCTCAACATTTATTTAGCTATTTATATTTTTACATGAAGATCTCATTTTCCCATGTCGGCTCTTCTATTGGAAACTTTCTCCACTTAATGAGATACTTCATAATTGCTCAATTTGGAAATTGTTTGATCCATGTTCCAAGGAATGTTTAAGGTTCTAGTATGATGTTTTCTTTTTTATAAATATTTAGAGAAATAGTGTGATCTAGGATGTTGTCTCCAATTACCTTTTCAGGAAAGAAACACGGAATAGTTTATGTACACATCAAGATGGAGGAAAATCCAATTTGTAATACATACTTCCAATCCTTGGCAACATTATATGGGGACCATAGTACTTGGGTGCTAATTTGTTCTCCTTATTTTTTTTCGTTTGATAGACATTGTTTGTACGGTTCTCTCCTATAAAATACCTAATATGCTCGTTCAAATTTCCTTTCACTATAGTTTTCATATTCTTGTTGTTTCATTTTATTTTGTGTTAAATCCAAGTTTTCTTTCAATAGTTGGAGAACCTCTAGTTGGTTCCATATTTATTTCTCCGCTTCTTGAATTTTACCATTAAATTTCAAGGATGATGTAATTCATGGTGGATTATATCTACTGATGATTTGAAAATGGGACTCTCACCGCTTTCCTTGATTTTTAAATATTAAGATACCATGTTTTTTTTTTTTTTGTAAATTAAGATACTATATTATCATAAAAAGCAGATTACATAATGAGTTTCCATAGTCTTGTCGGGCCTAGCCTCATGACATTTCCAAAATTTGTTTCATCCTTCCATTTTTAGTCTGTTTCTAGTGGGACTACAAAAAAATACCAGTCATTTTTTTTTGCATTGTACTAGCCAAAGACTGTTCACCTTCCTAACTAACAAATTACTATCATAAAAACTATCATATCCTAGTTGCAGCATGAAGCCCAAGAAAATGGCCTAACAAGGTAGAACCTATTCAAGTATTAAATTGAGCACATAGATCTATGGATCAACACACAACTCACATAATAGATCAGACAATTTTACTCAGTAATTGAAATATGAAACAATGCAAAAAGATGGCTTGCAGCTGTGAATGCTTTCATTAATAAAAAAGTAATTGGATAATAATTACAATGTAATACACTGGTATTAATAACCAGTCAATTCGAATGGATGAGAGAGGAATTTGAATTGATTGACTCTACCTAATTGCATGGCTAACTGAACTTGTCTGAATCACTATCGGAGTCCAAGAGATCAACTCCCAGATGTCCAACAACTCAATCAATCAGTGATAGCTAGTTAACTTAGTGCAACTTAGTGTGGTAGGTGGGAAAAGGCGCCTACTCCACATGCAACCATGCATTAGCCATGCATTGCTAGCACTAGCTAATTGATTGTGAACTAACTAAAATTAACTGGAAGCTAACTAAGACTAACTATTACTAACACCAACTAACTAAACTAGCATGGTGTCGGGACTCCCAATGGATCCTAAAATGTAGGGATTGGTCTAGGAGGTGCCAAATGTGATGCATGCACATGCAATAAGTGGCAGTTAACCTCTAGAAATGTTCCCCACACTCCAGTGACTAGTACATATGGCCCCATTAGGCCAAGTGGACCCAATAGTATTAGTGGACCCAATTGATGACTAAACTGACTCTAGGTAACTGACCAAATTGGACAAGGGAGGATTATAATCCTAACACCCCCCCGAATCTTCACTTGGACAATGTGAGCGCCGCTAACTAAGAAAAAATGTCACCCATTACATCTAAAATGAAAAAAAGTAACTACTCAATATAAGCAAGGAAACAAGGAAAAACCTCATGGGGAAAACACCCCCCTCAAACTAAGCAGGTAAAAATAAGGATTAATCTGTTCTTCTGTGCACAAGTATCCTAGGGCATGGAATGTGAAATTATCCATCCAAACTAAATGATTATGTTTGAAGGAAACTTCCTCTTTAGAATAATAATAATGTGCTCAACCGAATCAGGAACATAGACAGTTGTTGGATGAAAACTGGACCCACGTAGAGCAACTGAAATCAACTGATAAGAGGGGAAAAGCGCTAGAGGATTCGAACCATGTGAGGAACACTAAATAAATTGATATGTTTCAGCCTTGAACAACAAACCATGAGGGGTAAAATCAGCCCCAAGTGTTAGGAGAAAGTGTCCAGGAAGATGCAAAATGTCTTCCTCTTTACTAGTTCTGTTGGGAGATGAGTATGTGACCAAAGGTAGAGAAGCCCTGGGACTGTGGAGAGCGAATTATTGAGCTCCATAATCTGACATAGCTTCATAAATAACTAATGATTCAAAAAATAAAATATCAGCAACCTCATAAGAGGAAACTAACACCAAATTTGAATAAGACTTGCGGTACTTGATTTTTCACACTGAGATTGGTGAGAGGAGCTACAAGCATGACTGAAAGCTCTGGGAATATAAAATTTGAACCAAATAATATCATATCAGATCCACATAAGATCATATCAGATCCAATAATTTCATATCATATCCAAAAGTGTGGAATGAAATCAAATCCCTAGCAACAATTTTGAAGGAGACTTGCGGTACTTGTTTCTTCACACCAAAATTAATGAGAACAGCTACAAGTAGTACTGAAAGATCATGAACTTGAAATATTGAACCAAGTAATATCATATCATATCCAAATAAGATCATATCATATCTAATAAATTTCATATCATATCAAAAGTATGGTCCACCGAGATGGTAGAGACATGGTTTTCTCCTTTTTCAAAATTCTGAATATGGGTGCATGCAATCTTGTAGGAATTTGCTGGAAGATCTAGATCAAGGAGAGAAAATGGATCACTCCTACAATCTGAACTTTTTTCCAAAATATCCAAGTTATTACTTATCTTCACACCAGAAGCAACATTAGAGAAAGATAAAACAAATTCCTCTTCACTTTTAGAAGCAATCACTGGCAAATTTTGCACAGAATTTAATGGAGAATCACAGGAAAATGTTTGCATAGAAGTGCAATAGTGTTTTTCTTCAATATCAGAGATTCATTTTTTTTGTCATCCACATACTGTAGCAGCTCTAGGAACCTGTTCAAATATTTTGAATCTCTTCTTCTATATCAATCGAGGTATTAGATATCTCACAAACTTTCGGAGTATCAGGAGAAGGAGTCACTGCAAGGAGACTTTCTTCAATTCATATTGTCTGTGTAGAAGATTCTGCTACTTCTTCATGTTGAACAAATTCAACAGAGAGAGTAGAGGCTGAGAATTTTGGATCAAGAACTCTTGTGGTGCTGGGTGTGCTCTCCAAAGTGCTATTATGATCCTCTCTATGCTTGCCAAAGGTTATGTCAAATTTTTTCTAGAGATCCTTTGGGTATTCAACAAATTTAGTGAGGTTGCACAAGCTAGGAGAAAGGGACAGACCTATTGCTCAAAAGGCTGCATCACCATCATTTAGCCAGTCATTTTCATTATCATAAGACTCTTTACCAACTCAAATAGACACCTCATAGAGATCTTGTCTCTTGAGAGATGAAATCATCTTCAGCTTCCATTATGAATAGCTTGTGAATGAGGTGGGAAGAGGAACTGATGAATCCATTTGAAGTTGTACCTGCAAAAACACAAAATGGGCACTGTAAGGTCAGACAACCTGCACTTTTCAATTTTTCATCACACCCATCTTAGTTAAACAAGAAATCTTGATCAACAATTCCTTTGCTTAGGATTTATGTGGTAAACTTGTCGCTTCTGGTGCAGAGCTAGAAGGAGCAAGTTTGCTCCAAGAAAATTTGATCCATCATGAGATATGTAGAAATGAGAAGTGCCTTGTCCTATTAAGACTCTGATACCATATTAAATTGAGCACATATATCTATGGATCAACACACAACCACAGAATAGATCAAAAAATTTTACTCAGTAATTAAAGAATGAAACAGTGCAAAAAATGGCTTGCAGCTGTGAATGCTTTCATTAATCAAAAAGTAATTGGATAATAATTACAATGTAATACACTTGTATTAATAACCATTCAATTCAAATGCATGAGAGAGGAATTTGAATTGATTGACTCTACCTAATTGCATGGATAACTGAACTTGTCTAAATCATTATCGGAGTGCAACAGATCAACTCTCGGATGTCCAACAACTCAATCAATCAGTGATAGCTAGTTAACTCAGTGCAACTGAGTGTTGTAGGTGGGAAAAGGCACCTACTCCACATGCAGCCATGCATTTCTAGCACTATCTAACTGATTTTTAACTCACTGAAAGTAACTGGAAGCTAACTAAGACTAACTAGTAATAACTCAAACTAACTGGGGTAGGTTGGTGTCGGGACTCCCAATAGCTCCTAAAATGTAGGGATTGGTCTAGGAGGTGCCCAAATTGATGCATGCACATGGAGTAAGTGGAATTTAACCTATAGAAATGTTCCCCACACTCCAGTGACTAGTACATGTGGCCCCATTAGGCCAAGTTGACCCAATAGTACTAGTGGACCCAATTAATGACTAAATTGACTCTAGTTGACTAACCAAATTGGACAAGGGAGGATTATAATCCTAACATCGAGAACCTGCCCATGCTCATCTTCTCCCTCTTCATATCCCTCTATGTGCATACTTTGAACATATACCAGTTTCTCCTTCGAGCATGGGTCTATGTCCATCTTCTTGCCACGTTTCTTGCTGGTCTCTCCTCCACCGCTGACCAAAGAAGGTGGAGCATAAAAATTCAGTCCCTGTTATACCTAAATCCTATCACCATCATGTGATGAGATACTTGACCCCTATGTTTTCCCTTAATCCCAAAACTTGGAGTAGAAACTTGCTTTGGATATGAATTCTACTTGAAAAAACCTAGCACCGTGCTTACCCTTTTGTTGATGAGCGGTACCTTACTCAGCACAGCTGGTGTCCTGTTATAGAGAAGTGGTGCCACTGCGGAAGTGCTTTGTCTTTGAATCGGTTCTCACCTAAACCGCTCTGTCATAAGGGAACAAAAGCGGTACCCTAGGTAAAATGGGAAAAGAGAAGTTTCTTGAGGCTTCTAGATCATGAGCCTCGTGTCCTCCCTTATCCCTATCAATATGGGTTAGTTGAGCTCGAGATCCTTCTTGGTAGGATCTTAGAGCCACCTCACCCACAATTCTCTCAACTATCCCTGTCCATGGAGCCTTATAAATACAATCTCATGTCCATAGTTGAGGGGAGGATAAGAATAGTGGAGTTATGTTGCCGAATCGACACCCTAGCCTAATCCATCAGAGAGAAATTGTGGAGCAAGTTGGAGCTATCGGGGACAATGTGTTAGTTTGTGAAGGAGTGTCTCAACACTAAGGCACATGGTTCTAATCTCTTTCATTTATTTTCTAATTCAAAGTTGATTTCCTTCCCACATGTTTGTTGTGTAAATCTCACATATATGTTATTGGATTCCTTAGTCACTAATATGGATGCGTAGATGTTTTTTCTGGTAGCTTTGATGTCTTTGTGTGTATGATATGTCTTACAGGTATACAGGTCTTTCATCAGAGTTATATTCCAGGCTTCTATAATGTTTAGGGAAGGTCTTCAACTGAGTTATTCACTCATTTTTTCTGGATCTGAACCATTCAGACTAGAGGAACAACTTTTGTCCGCAGAAGGTGCATTATTCTTGATTACAAATCTGGAGACTCTGCTGGTCCAAGGTCCTTTCGATTTCAATCTAATCCTTAGATGTGATTATGTGTACACCATGGAATCCATAGTGTCCATACTCTTTAGAGTTATTCATTTTCCCCGTGATGGGAAGATTGTGACCATTGATTAGCTTTCCTTTGTTAAACCTGACCATCGTGTGACTCCTAGTAATCAGACTACCCTGAATGTGCCACATGTTCTTGTGATTCCTTCCCCTTCTTCTAGTTATCTTCTTCCCATCATAGGTAAAATGGGGGGCATGGCTCTAGTCTATGGACATCATAATGGAGCTAAGCCACTACCTTTTATGTAATGGGGGAAACCTACCAACCTCTAGATACCATGTTCAGTAGGAGCAGGTTTGAGAGCATAGTTTACTTTTGGTTTCAAGCTCGTTAAAAAATAAAACCACACCTTAAACATAGTTTACCTTTTGGTTTCAATCTTGCATAAAAATGAAACCATGTGGCGAGCATAGTTCTTTTTCTATGTCAAGCTCATTAAAAAATGAAATAGGTTAGAGAGCATAGTTTACTTTTGGTTTCAAGATCATTAAAAAATAAAACCACTCCTTAAGCATAGTTTACCTTTTGGTTTCAAGCTTGCATAAAAATGACACCATTTGGTGAGAAAAGTTTCCATTCTATGCCAAGCTCGTTAAAAAATGAAACAGATGCCTGTGAGCATAGTTCATTTTCTATGTCAAGCTCGTTAAAAAATGAAATAGATCTCCTCAAGCATAGTTTACCTTTTGGTTTGAAGCTTGCATAAAAATGAAACCATCCTTGAGCATAGTTCATTTTCTATTTCAAGCTCGTTAAAAAATGAAGTAGGTTTCCTTAAGCATAGTTTACCTTATGGTTTCAAGCTTACATAAAAATGAAACCATGTTCCAAGCATAGTTACCTTCTGTTTCAAGCTTGTGTAAAAATGAAACAGATCCCCTTCCCTTGAGTCAAGTCTTCACTTTAGTGTTAGAACTTGAACCTTCTTTTCACCTGCCCGATTCTCGTTCTTCCTACCCCCCTGCTGAAAATTTGCACATTAGTAACCTAGTTTTTAGGTCGGGTATGAAAGAAGAATCGTCAAATGAAACGAATCTTGGGGGCATGTCAAGCCTCTAACAACCGTGCTAGGGGTAAGCTTCGCTAGAAATCATACTGGGGCCAAGCTTCCAACCTCTGTATATCGTGTTAATGGAATTTTTTCAAGCATAGTTTACCCATTGGTTTTGAGCTTGTGTAAAAATGAAACCAATATTCAAGCATTCTTTCAACCGCATGATGTAAAATCATACTATCATTGGTTTTTTTTGAAGACCTTGGGAAATACAGTTGTATCACTCATCGATGCACTTCCCAAGTTGCACAAGATTAAAGTACCATGTCAAAGTACCATGAATACTTGGATATGTTGTACTCATTAAATGTGCACTTATATGTTTTTATAGAATTTACTTTTGACATGGATCCACTGTGTATTGTTCGTGGCCATGATTGTTTACTACTGAGCATGGGTATACCCACCTCAAGAAGATATTATATATTTGGGAAATTTCCTTGCTTGACTTCCAGGTGCTTCTCTGACTCCTACGTTCATAAAATACCCTTTTTTGTCATTCCTTGATCATTAAACAGTATTAGTCCAAAGAGTATCATAATAAAATAAAATTCAATGTATTTCATCCCTCAGCATAGCTTCAGACCTTGAAAATTAGGGGGTATATGTTAAAAATAAAATTAACACCCTTAGAGATGATGGTATAAAACATATATTCTTTTCACCCACAACATGAAGACCAGAATTTGGAACAAATTGAGAGCTTCGATCTCTCATCGAAGCAACCCTTCTGCAAAGGAAGAAAGATGCGAAGACAAAGGTTTCTCTAAAATAATTCAATACCAATACTACTTAAGGATGAAAACCTAGTCACCACAACTCTTGGAGTGGAAAGAATACATGGCATATGTATTAATTGTCTTAAAAACTTGGAAATTCAAGTAAAATGCCCAAAAACTAAGGAAAGTGGGTTTTATTAAGGAAAGAATAAAAAAAGCTTCAAAAATATTAAACCCACATTCATGGTGGGTGATTGGAAACACAAATCCCAATGCTATAAAAGAAAGGCATATGAGGTGAAATAAGGAGGACAAATTAGAGAGCAAAGGCATGCTAGAAGAATGAGAAGATAAATAGAAAGTTCAGGAATTGATGAGGGTAGGAGCAATGAGTTGATTGCAGCAGTTCAAGCACCTGATAATCTGTTGAGGCCTAGAAATTCGTAGGCAACAATAGCAAGGGATTCTCCCCAGTCAACCTTCCCAACTAGCCCGTGACTGTTTGGTGTAGGGAATCCATCTGGTTTGCGGTCCGGATACCGTAGGTCAAGTAACAAAAATAGAAGGTTTTACCGGTTGCGGCCCGGTCCACCATATATATTTTTGTATTTTTTTTTTTTTGATTTTAAGTATGATATGCAAGTGTCTACCTAACATGCAGATTGATTGAGAATGCAAGGAGTGTTCACAATGTCATGCACAGGTTCTTACCTCTCGTCTTAAACTCTCTCACATCTAAATCACACACAACTAGAAAATAAATACTAACTAAGCTATCTCTAGAGAGCTAGACATTAATTCATGAGTAATGTAATACTGTTCACATGTTACGGCAAATCACAGATAGTTGTTCCTAAAACCAAACACATAAGCATGAATAAAGATATACACGACAAGATAGCTCATTAATAGTTAAAACCTCCATTACTCATAGTGGAAAATATCACAGAATATACTAGAGAACATTCAGGCAAGAACATAGGTTCAGAAAGTTAGACCACTCTCATAGTTAATGAAACACAGTAAAAAATGAAATAGTTCCCCTTCAACATTGTTAATTTTATCACATTTGAACATTCCACATAGCACCTTCTCCAACAGGCAAAAATTGCAATTTCTTATTGTAAAACGAAGTAGTTCCTCTTACAAACAATAGTTCACAAGTTTTTCTAGGGAAAAAGCCCTTGTAAACTCTAACTTTCCTATATTTAAACCAAATTAGCCAACCCCTTGGGCTTCCCCAGCCATGTGACCTTTGGGCTCCTCAAAACCGTCTAATATCACCATTTTGTCTTTTTGGTGAGTACTCATGATTCACTTCATGCGTTACATTTTCAGATTTCAACTTATGAGTACTTAACAAACCGGGACCCGCTCTGTAACTAACGGATCTTTCCAATCCTGGGCTTTTGTCTCCATCGATTCTGCCTTGTCTTTCATTTTTCCTCCTTGATATCCCGTTGATTTCAGTATAAACTCTGCCTAACACTATCCAGCCAATTTTCTGCTGCTTTGTCTCCCAGCTATGCCTTCTCGCATTAGTAATCTGTAAAAATCTCTTGAGTCCGTCTGCAATTAAATGACATTTATCATTAATTAGGACTGCATCTTTTCAATAAAATGAAACTACATCAACAAATCGACTAGTCATCAAAAGAGGCCCTGTACTGCGCTCTCATCATGAAAACCTTAACAAGCACCAAAACCACTGTCTCGCCCACACAGGGGTTTAAAAAACTCATAAAACGACGAGAAGAGAAAACTTATCGGCGGCTTAAAACACTAAAACCTCAGTTGGGTAGTCTTACTCATAGCCGCATCAGTGGGTCTCAAACAGGTAATGGTCTTCGTGAGACCGTTAAGTTGATCGGAGTCAGAAGAGCTAAAACCCAAACTCTGGGCGGAAAAGTTCCCAGTCGACAAGTGGAAAGACATCAACGTCAAAAAATTAGTGTGTTACACAGCCGTAAGGGAAGAGGAGGAAAAGACTATAGATCCCCGGTCCCAAGACATCATGGTGAAAACCATACAAAGCATCGGTGGACAGAGCAGTTATATGGCGGATACCTAGTTTGCTTGGGAGCCGCAAGGGCAGAAAATAAATAGACTACAGCCTCCGATCATATAAACAAGTCAAAGGATACGACACAACATCGGAGAAGTTAAGATCCTTCTGCAGAATAATCATCATTCAGTTTTCGCAATGCAGGCTCCTTGAGGAAACGTGGCTTCGATACGTTGTTTAAATGGCCTTTGAAACAGTGGCTAGCATGAGAAATAAGCTTCCGAGAACAAAGCAAGAAATCGTAGCTCAAAGGGAAAAAAGCAAACTCTAAATTCCACAACCCATAGAAGTTTCAAACATAAGCAATTTTCTGAAACGCATGAAGAGAGTTGACCTCAAAATAGTCCAAAATTATAGCAAAACAAAAAAGTTCATGGATCCAAACGATTCTAGGCAATGCTAAAAATTAACAAGGGGGTCCAAAATTTGAAAATTTGGGGAAACAGTTGCAGCTGCAACATAATCCTAGCATTTTGAGTAAGAGGAGTCTTTCTGAGATTGAGAGTATGGATGTGGATGAAAAAAATTCATATAAAAATATCAAAACATACTCTCAGGATGATCAAGTTTCAGAAGAAATAATTTCATAGGATTCAAAGAAAATGGTTTTGTTCCCAAAGAAATATGTATAGATACATCAATATTCCTTTGGAGGAGAAGGTAGTGTAGAGCCCAGTTCATGTTTCAAATCCAGAGCTCATTTAGTGTCAAGTTATGTTGAAAAACAAATGCAGTCATCAGAGGAAGCCAGGAATTTGATTCCTCGAGTTAGAAATCTAATGAATCAAAAGACATTGCTGATTTCTACTCGAGATGTGGAGAGGAATACCTTTAAGTTTGTTGTGGTTAATTTTAAAAAAGTATCTGAGAAGGAAGTGAAGTTAGATAAAATTATTGCTCCCGATAAGATACAGCTCCATAAGTAGATTGGAAATGTTATCTATTCTAATTTATTAGATGCTATTATGAAAGTTAACAAATTGCAGGTCCTTGTAGATAAAATGGAAGTCCAATTGAAGCATGAGAAAGTAGAAAATAAAGCAAATTTGATCTAGATTAAGAAGTTACAGGGGGATGTTATAAGTTTAGGAAGCGAACCAGGAAATGTACAGGCAACCAAAAAGATTTTAGAAGAAAATGACAATACCATCTAGGTATTGAAAAAGAAGCTTAAAATCCCAAATACTGAACATGGTCAATCCCCAAAATTATTTACATTGCAGGAAGAAAAAGATAAATTTTATTAAGAGATGATGGATTACAAAGGCCAAGCATTGAAATTACAAGAGGAGAAAAATAGATGGGAAGTGGAAAGAGTTGAATTGATGACCCATATTTCGAATTTAAAAAAAGATCAGAATGATGAGAAGGAAATTATGGAAGAGCTCATGAGTCAAACACATGTTGACACAGATTTATCTCTTGTGAACATTGAAAAACCGTTAAGTGAATTTTCTGCGGATGATCTGTTAGTTCCTATGTCACAAGTAAGTTTGAAGGATGTGGAAATCAAATAATTAAAGGAAGAAAATGAGAAGATTAAATCAGAATTGGCTAGAATCATTGAAGAGAAGAATAAAAAATTAAATGATTAAATCCAGTTACAGAAAAAGTTTAATGAGTTGAAGGAAATAAGTATAGGAAAATCTCTTCTACAAGGAGCTAAACATTTAATTTGGGATACATTATCTATGGAAATCACTAAGTTTAGACACTATTTAAATTTTATTGATGATCAAAGCATATTAGCCAATTTAGCTACTCAAAGACTGAAGTTGGCAAATGAGACCATGGAAAAGAAGCCTCTAAATAAAGCTCAGAATGCTTTAATTTTTTTGAATTCTCTAACATATCAAAAGTTGCAGGACATCGGAATTAAGGACAGAGTAGCTATTGTGCTATGGGAGAAGAAATTTATTAGCAAATATCAGCTCATGAAGGTGGTACAGGATAAAGAAAATACAATGTCTTCACAGATAAGGGATTTCAAGCTAGGCTTTCAAGGATCTATTTGAAGACGGCCTCCCTGATTTCTGGGATGATGAAGGAAGATTATTTTCTCAAGAAAATTATCACAGTTTGCTAGTACAAAATCGCATGGACCATTCCAACTTTGAAGATTTGGTTAAAGGGATGACTGGAAAGATCATTGTAGAAAAATTGACAGAGGATTTTGAAATATTGAAGAAGTTTTTAATCATTAGAAGAGGATTGCCCACAATATCTTATGAAGCCTATGTGGATCTGGAGGTATCCATTAGAGAAATGACAGAATATGACACACCAAATGCGGAACAATGGAGGATCATGGAAATATTTGGGAAGACCAAGTATATACTTCATCCTTGAAAACAGGTGTCGCGCGTCGTGGAGCTTCTCATTCAGGATACCCTGTAGTCACTAAGTTGATTATAATCAAATTATCTCTTATTAGAATCGAAGCATGTAATTTTATTCCTAGTTGTTAGGGATACGTTTACAAAAAAACTTTGATTAACAGATTATTCAGTTATTGATCTTCTTGGGAAGAAGTTATCCTTGTATATATTTGAATTTATTTGATGTATTGGGGGTTGGAACCCATATGTTTTAGACTGATATTTTTGAGAACTTATGATTTTTGAATGAAATAACAAAGCCAAAATGTGGGTGGATCTTTAGAGATTCCTGTGTCGTTTATGTTACAGTATGTGCCTTCTTTCCATGTGATTGTCTTCTTAGTGTTTACTTTCCATTTTGTTTTCTTCATATCTGAAACCTAGTGTTGAGTAGTTTCAGAATTCATACTTATGCTCTAGCTATTGTCTTAGATATTTCACAAATATTTTTGCTAAAGTTGATATGGAATTCATCTTGTGATGCTCTATATTGATGGATTGTTCATGTTTCTTTCTTATTCGCCTGAAAATCAATGAATGACTATGACTGAATGGTTATCTTGCCTTTGTTTAGATCCCGTGTATGAAAGATTTGTATTATCTTTATCTATTTGACTCCATTGCCAATGGTATATGTGTTGTTTCAACCATCTACTTGATTGAAAATATTGATTTCATATATCTGGCCTTGTTAAATATATATGTGACAGATCCCTCTTTAGAAAGAAAAGCAAGTTTCTTTCTGAAGTGGTTTTTGTTGTTACCTTGAGATTACTTTCCACAACCTTTGGTATATTTTGAGTGCTAACACAAAGAATTCCAAGTATTTTGACTTGGGGAATTGCAAGTATTGCAATTATTTAGCATTGAATCATTTATTGTTTCAAAGGTACCATTTTGTATGGAGGAGTTATGCTTTGTGAATCATTATTCCTTGGATATAAGGGAACCTACTAGTGGATTCAAGAATTAAAGATTCATGTTGCAAATATAAAGAGAAATACCCTACTCGTACAACATTGCATCTTTAGAGAAACCTTTAAATGGTTGTATATTTGGCTTCTAGGTGATGATACCAGTTATTTGAAAGGCAGGACAACTGGTTAAGCATGAATTAAACTTGCAAACTATTAGGTATAACAAAATATATATCAGCTCTGTGTTGAGATGTACAGGATCTTAAACAAATTCCATGATGACTGGACAACAATTCACAGAGAGAAATAACCATTGATAAGAACTGAACTTTCCTTAGAATGTATGGTCACCTAAAATAAGACTACACTAAAATTTAGATTCTAGTAAGATTTTGAGATTGACTAAACCTATCAAAAAGGTTGGAGAGACTGGTATTCTACAGTGTTCTTATAATGCACAATTACATAAAGGCATATTCTTATCAAGATTTATAACTCTCAAAATGAAGGAATTTACTTCACCATGAAAAGCACATTTATGATGAAGCAAAGGATAGAGAAAATCATGATGAGGTTCATATTCCCCATTTGAACTACCTACGATAAACTATTTCTTTGTAATGGTAATAAAGCATGTCTCCATCCTGCTTGAGTGGAATGTGAAAGTGCCCTGCCATGATTATCTGATTATGAATTAGTTTTAAGTTCCAATTCCGTTCAGGACCTATGGCATGTTTACGCCTTCCACTCTGACTCCCCACATGGGATGCGTTTCTTCTTCAATGGAATATAAGAGCCTCACTAAGACATGGGTCTCATATTTTGGTGTGAAGTTATATTTACAAGTACAAAGTTCAAGTTTTATGAAGAATTGTTCAAAACCTACCATTAGTATAGCATTATAACATAGGGTATGTTTCTGTGGGAGGATAGAGGCAGGGCAGAGCAGACGGTAAGAGTAAGAGAGGGTTTGACCTCCCCAATTATGTTTTTTACTTGCCAAATTGAAGAAGTTCATTGCAGAAGTCAACTTTGGCACTATGGACATTGAAGAACTCAGAACAAGGGCTATGGCTTCCACGCCCAACAAGAAGAGGAAGAGAAAGCAGCCACCACTGCACCCACTCTCATATGGGAAAATTTATTTCCACAAATAATTTGTTCGACAGAAATGGGACACAACTACAAGTTTCTAGTGCACTATTAGTTCCATTATGTGGTCGTAAGGAAAATGATGTCTTATCCAGTTCACAATATCTACATCCTTCTATTAGATCTCCTGCAATAGAAGAGAAAGATGATAACCTTGTGATTAGATTCTCTAATGGAGATAGTGACAGTGAGGGTGAAGAACAAAGCTGGAGATTGGATCGAAGTGAGAAAGATGGACCATCAAGGGAAAATACAAGTGGGACTTCTGCAAGCTAATCACTTGCAGCTTCTTCATAGATGGCTACAACAACATTGCAACAAACCCCAGGTATGCGGAAGGGAATGGCTATGCTGTTGAATTAGTTAGCTGCATTTCATACAACCATGTCAAGTGTGGTGCAATTCCGTGGGGTGACTTCTATGGGGTATGGAAAGGGTTCACCTCGGCATTCACCCTGTAATAAAAAGCCTATTGTTGTCCACAATTGTTCAATTGTCCAGAAACATGCTTTCAAGCCTGACTCATCTATAAATAAACCCAGTGGCACTGACTTGGAGAACTTGAGAAAGCAAATTGAAATAAAAGAGAATGAATTGAAGCTCCGGAGGCATATTCGATCAGGAAAGGGACAGGATACAAGATCAATTCCAAGTGGAACATTCCATACAGCTAGTATTGCAGATTCAACAACTATGAGTAGCAGGGGGGAAACTTTTGTTAGTCCAACATTTTCTAAGTTAACAGAACATGCACCTATTAAAGAAATTAATGAAGAAAAACAAAAAATCCCAAATGTTATATTGCAAGAACTTGAAACCAGTTTTAAGGTTAGTACGAGTAGTCTTCAATAGCAAAGATGGCAGATTCCAAATTTTGATATTGATCATTGTTGTACAAAGGATGGTTCCAGAAATGGGGTTTTTACAAGGGAATCACATGTTGCATGTTCCAAAAGATTAGTTGAAAAAGTTAACCCTTAAAGGCAGAAACATCTAAAATCTGCTATGAGTATCAATGAAGAACACATAAGAGCTACTCCTGCACTTCCTGATTCGATTCAGGAACATTGTACAAGGGTAGAAAATAATAGGAGCCCTGCTAAATTCAGCATGACTATGCCTGCAAAAATATTAATACCATACAACCCTTCAAAGCATGTAATTTATGAGGATTTTGATCATACAAATAACTATAATTCCTTAAAAGTGGAAGGAAGTAAGAAACATAAGTTGGAGGATGTTAGTCCAGCAGGGGGTCAGTCTTTTTTTGGAGATGCATCTCAGGTGCATAAAAAACGTAATTCATTTGAAGGTTTTGAACAAAAGGCTGACATCAGAAATTTGCAGTCCACGTTAGTAGAAAGTGAAGATTTATGCTTGGGAAAATCACGCATTCAATTTCAAGAGATTTGGAAACATGCTTTGAATAAAATAGTTAAGGTTGCACATATTGAAGATGGTCTTCACAATTCTGAGTTAGGTGTTGAGTGAATAGTTGGGAGTGACTTGATGGATGCTAAAGAATGCATGGACGGAACTGGTGGTCATCCATTCACTCGAGAGGTTAGCTTCAATATCTCTCATAGCATGTAGTTAACTCCCATAGAACCTGTTTGTCAAAATAAAAATGTTGTGAAAACCTCTACTGATGCTGTGGAAACCTCTGCTGTTATTCCTAGTCAAATGGTATCTTAGCTAGGGATCTTGGGTTGATGCAAGCAAGGAATTAGGGTTGGGGTTTTCCCTAAGAAGACAATGGAAGCTAGGATTTTGGAGAAACCATAGAGGAGCAAAGGGATCACTTGTTCCAATCTTATTTTTATCAAATTATAAGCATTTTTATTATCTTATTTGTTTTTTATTGATCCATAGGGAGTTACCCAATAAAAAACCAAACCCACGGTCACTTTAAAATGAGGAAAGAAAACCCAACACAACTATTTCTATTATGATCAAGTATTGGGAATGCGTTTACTGGAATAATCCCCACCACAATTGTTTTCTGTTAAGATTGATCAAAATTAACATTTGTTGAAGCTTTCTTGAAGTTCCTATCCTAATTTTGATCATGTTCCCACCATTTAATATGAGTATCAGGAATGCAGCCATTCATCTAGATGTTTGGCTACTGCAACAATATAGAAAAGATGGGAACACTAGGATCGACATAGTTTGGGAAAATATTAAGGAAAATGAGGAAATTAAACATAGAATTTGATAGATTTTAAACCAAACCATCAGTTACCTCTACATGTCGATGTCCTATATTTTAATTTTACATTATTTACTCTTCTAAACTGCTCTTTGGGGTGGGGGAACATTAAATATTTAACCTAACTTAGATACAAATACTGCTACACATAATGTTGGAACTTAAATACAAACACTGATACACATACTGCTGGAACTTAAATACAAATAATGCTACTACACATACTACTGGAAATCACTACAACAACATACAATAAACATAATTAAATTTCTCGCAGCACAACATTCTAAAATAATACTGCAATTTCTAAAACTCCCATCTATTAGGTCCAGTAAAAAAATAGTTTAAAACAAAACTAGGAAGTTTTGAAAGAAGGATAAACATGGACAGGTTCAAAATTAAACCAATCTAATAGTGTTATAGAAAATGAAGAAACAACTCCAGTGATTTAAGAATTAAGCATAATGATTTATGCACTTGATGGAAATGTGGGACACATAAAAGAACAAAAGTTTGAATGAAAATATAACAAGTGCAGCATATTATAGACAAATAGAAAATCAAAAGGATTTGCAAAGACATATCTTTATCAAAAGTATTCAGTTTTGGATTCCATTTTTCTTGTTGTTTGGACTTGTGTATTCCTGCTACAACATCATTCCCCTTCATTGCTTGATGTAATATGCTTATGCCTGCTTGAATTTTTTCTAGAGACTGTTGACCTACATCATTTAAACTCTTGCTCTTAACAGAGCTATGTTTACTCTTTTTTGCATGATTCCTCAATGTCAAAACTAAATATCCATTTAGTTGATTCTATGACCCATTTTGTACCAAACCAAGCCAAGATTACTACATATCAGCACTATGTACATTCATAAATTACGGTTACCTAGGATACGTGTGAACAAAATTATTCAAGCACATGCAAAAATATTATAAATGGACAAATAGAAGAAAACAATATGGTTTATACCTTCCTTAATTTCTATACTCAAATATATAATATGATCACACTTTGTCTCTTAGGAGACAAGTCACTAACGAAACAATGGACATACCTGAGAGAGAGATAGATAGGTAGTTATAGGGCAGAGTGAGACAAACACAGACCACAAGGTCACGGATCAATACTGTCAACCTCAAAACACACACACACACACACACACATATATAATCTATTTGCATTTGCAACAACTGTCGACCCAACAGCTCTCCACCCACAAAACTCAAAATCCCTAATCGAGGCTCTACACATAGCTTGATGAGATTCAAACTAGATTCAGTTAATTGCTTTAGGCCTTTCTGGCCACAAACAACTGCACCTAACTCGACTAAATTTTTAACAGCTACACTTATTGCCTCATGGTTTGGGGCTTGAGGTCCAAACTCCACTCAGCGCAACTAGAACTTATTCTCTTAGCTTTTCCATACCTCAGATATTTTCATTGTTTTCTCTAGGAGGAAATCATGGATAGTCCTAACTTGTGCCCATAACTGCCTCACATCCACAAAAATGGCCCAAATTGAATGTCGAGGC
The DNA here is from genome assembly GCA_001517045.1 of Pseudotsuga menziesii. NCBI lineage: Eukaryota > Viridiplantae > Streptophyta > Pinopsida > Pinales > Pinaceae > Pseudotsuga > Pseudotsuga menziesii. Next base: position 84,546 of record LPNX010998588.1, on the reverse strand, counting down.
TGCTATAAGGTGAAACACATCCAATAATGTTCAAAACAATACCCATATTGGCTTAATTATTGTTGTAACTTGTTGTTATAGGGCCCAAAACTTCTTAGATATGAGGTACATGGGATGTTTATTTCCTTTCATTGTCCACAGGTGGCATGGATTTCCTTGAACAACTAAGAAAAAGACAACATCATACTTTATACTTTCCCGGAAAACTCAGAAACCAACCTGTTTGTGTCAGAAACTGTTTCTAAGGCTAGGGAAACATGCCAACACAATCTCAAGAGTAAATTCAATTCAAACTAGGGTTTAGGGTTTTTGTTTTAAGTGTTTTGGTCATAAACTTCAAGAGCATGCAGGGAATACATTCATCAGATAAGCAACAACTAAATCAAACACAATCACTGATAAAGATGCATATATATCATAAAAGTCTAACAAAAAGCCTGTATTGAAGTTTACACATAATGGACAAGCACTGCTAGAAAACACACATTAACCAGCACTGAAAATGTCAATTAAGAAGCTAAACAAACCCACAGTAAAGCCAACACAGACAGAAAGTAGGGTAAAGAGTCATATATCCATAGTTTCATCAGTAAATGTACAAGAGAGTTACAACACTTATCTTTGAATAAGCCTGAAAGTATAGTAGCTGACAAACCTCCTCATGCTCCCAGAAAATTCCAACCCTCTCAATGACTTCCTAACTCTTCTAAATAGACATCATCTCAAAATCAGTTAGGTTTTACTCTCTAACTGCTCCCATCGAATTACCAAGGAGGGTAAAGTCAAAAATAGTTTTTACAAAAATTACAAATTGCTAAAAATAGCAAACTCTTAACTAAAACAAACTATTCCTCTTAAAGAACCACTAACTACAAACTGCCTCAGATCTCCTTCGCTGCCTCCACAAGAAGAGATATACCATCTAGACCTCGAGCCCTTTTCTTAGCTCTTTTATCCTTTTTCTTCATGTCAGCTAACTTTTGTTTCAATTCTTTATTTTCCTGCTGCAAGTGATCAATAGTGTTCTTCAGCTCTGTAGTGTATCTGTCAGTAACCCTTTTTCTGCTAAGGACCTCTTTAGAAACCTCTGACAGCTCCAAAAAATTCTTATGCATATCCTGCAACTTCTCCACCAGCCCTTTATTAACATTGAATAATCCATCATTCATTTCTTGCAGGTGCTTCATGTGTTCCTTGTATCCCTGAATGCTTTCCTGTACATTTTCTTCATCAAAGTCTGGGATCTCTGATGTATTGTCCTCCTGCATTAAAAACTCTGAAAAATCATCATGAACATCAGATTCTACTAAATATCCTGCTTGCCTGAGAATATCCTGATCTTCTTCATCAAGTTTATGATCTCCAAAAGCATCTGCCTTTGCTGTATCTTCTTCTTGTTGTTTAGTAAGTTTAGCTTTGATTTCAGCAATTATTTCAACTAACTCTAACCTAGGCTTTGTCTCTGCAGGTTTGGAAGAGGAAGAAGGATAAACAGCATCCTTTCTTTTGCCTTTACTACCCTGCTGAAAACTTTCTGTTCTTTCACTGGAAGAAGAATTGATTAACACTGCTTCTTGTCTGGAATCTAATTTAGGGTTAAGCAATTTTTTCATGTTCCACTTGAGTTTGTTTGTAGGTCTGGTTTGAGGCCTTTTGTATGATCTTCTGTATGGAGCTACCTCTTTCTTTTTCCTCTTCTTAGACTTGTTTGATTTTACCTTTGAAGTAGGAAAATCTCCATATGTCCCTATGCTTGGTTCTGTCAACACAGTTTGCTGTTCATCTTCAAGTAAGTAACCTTCATCTTCAGATAGTATAGTAAGAGGGCTCCTTGGTTTCATTTGCAACTCCTCTTCATGAGTAGCAGTTCCTTCTTCATCAACAGTTCTAGCTTGCTCAAGAGTAGCAGCTTTCTCCATATGAACAGTCAAACCAGGCTGTACATCTTCATCTGCAAACAATGAGTATTTGGCTTTAGGATACTCTGAAACTACTTTGAACTGACTATCCTCCTTTGCATGTTCTGAGACTTGCTCTGTCACCTTCTTGGCTTTGATCTCATCCTTGCTTGTAGATGGGACTGAGTAGCCTAGCTTTTTTATCATCACCTTACCCTTGTCAGTTTGTCTTCTTGGTTGTTGGTCTTCTCTTTGAGGATGAATGTCAAACCAAAATAAAAAGAAATCCCAATTCCTTCCTTCATGCTGCAACACTGTAGTGATAATTAGTTTGATAAGGCCATGGTGAAATAGTGACTGTGAGGTGTGATCATCTTGTTCCTTTATTTTGCTTGCCATCTTCTGCAGGCTTTTTAAGAAAAAGAAAGGAAAATTCATTTTAGACACCCCTACTAAGTGCTGCAGGAACCTGAAGTGGTATTTAAAGACAAAGGAGTATCTTCCTTCACAAGGCACATAACTTTGAAGGATTCTTAAAGGCTCAATCCATTCCTTTCTAAAATTTTGAATGGGAATCCATTTGCTCCAGTTAGGAATGACATTAGGCAATAAATATCTTTGGGGGTCAAATTCAAAAGGTGATTTTTTAAACCAGTGTTCTCCCTCATTTCTGATTTCATTAGCTTCTGATATTAACCCCACAGTTAGCTTAAATTTCAGAGCATTCATCACAATCATATCTTCTTTGAGTCCTTTGGCAAATTTGCAGGACACCTGAGAATTAAAACCATCAATCTTCTTGAAAAAACTCAACCACCCTGCCTGTTGAAATATCTCTGCACAATCTGGAAGCTTTTGAACCCAAGTTAGGTCTGAAGGCTCAGCTCTGTTTATCTTTCCACTTTTTCCCATATTTTCCTTTCAGCTGATAGAAACAATTTAGCTTGAGGTTTCAGCAATGTTTTGGGACTAGTTTGCTGTTGTTTGACCTCCTTCTCACTCTGCTAGGTATTTCTATACAGGCTTGCAATATCAACTTTTCCTTTGTGTTCACCCTACAATCTGGTTCATGAATAAATACACTATGAGATCAGATCAGACCTTCAGGAAGACTATGATGAGCATAGTATAGATCTGCTCATACTTCGAACTACACCAACCAGCATGATGTTGAACTTTTAGGGTAGATAAGCCAATCAAATTCCTGGTTTTAGGGTTTAGGGATAACAATGTACTGTGTCTTCAAACAGAAATTCCCTCCTCATTACAAACTGTTTTGAAACCTTCAGGATGGCACTATAATGTCCAGACTACATAAATGCAGTGGAAAACTGTCAATACCTGCATCCAAAAGCATTAAGACAGCTTCACTGCAAACTCTAAAACTTCCAGTACTTTATATGTTCAGATACAACATCTCCATAAGCTCATCGGATCAAGTTGGACTGTCAGCATGAAAAGAAGGAACAAATACACCAGCGTTTGCAAAATCTTTATCCCAGCCACAAACTGTCACCAACTCCTGTACATTCAGCCTATATGTTCTGTAGTCATTCGAGCATGTTTCTTCCAGCAAAGATTTCATACATCATGACTATTTAACAGTTTTTAAAACCACTCAAATATATCAACAAAACAGCCTCTGTGCATAACAAGCAAATCTATGAATTTTCTGAGTGCTGTCTTCTGCAATTTCTAGTGCATTAGGTCTTGAGAAAAAACTCTTCAATCAGCTCCTTGCAATCACCATGCATCATCACCAGAGATTTGAATATATGGGAGAACAAATATAAACTATCTGTCTTCACATAGTCACCACGATTTCACACACTGAAAGCTTTAAGTTCAATTGCTCTGTTCCTTCAAATTCTTTATCACAACTCCTGGTGACTATTTTAGTGGTGAAAAGTTTATCTTATGTTTAATTCTATCATCTTTAATAGCCAATTTCTTCGAATCACCGAGGAACCAAAAAAACCCAAATTTTGAGCTAAAAGGGTTTTACAGCAATGTACATACCAATTTTTTAAATATCGTGGCTTAAGGCTTCGTCTTAAAGTGGCAACGGTCTTTCCTCAGGTGCACAAATGTCTCCAACTCCTTTCCTCAACCATAAATGCAAGAATTAAGAAGCCCTAACTTTCTGCTAACGCTGCAAGTGCTGTCTTTCCTCACGGGAACATAATCCAGTTTTTTAGCGCTCTGATCCTTCTCCACGAACTTGCCTTCCTATAAAAACGCATGTGGAACGAGAAATTTGACAGCTTAAACCGAGATTTGATGATTTGTCCAACTAATTCCACGTTTTTAGCAATGATGAACCCATTTTGGCTGCGTGACTGAGATCGGCTGAAATGCGTGTCTAAACTGCAGTCACACGTGTTAAAATACCTTGCAAAAGACAATCAATCACTTCCAGATGATACCCATGATGAAAAACTGCAAAAATATTTGAAAAACAGAGAGGCGCGATTTTCTTGTAGCGCTTCCTTTGTTAACTTTTCCACCAGCGCTACAAGAATATTTCCTGAGCCAATTTCTCGCAGTTTTACAGCTTTTTGCTAAATTGTCGGAGTTTTAGAACATTATGAGGCTTAAAGAACAAGTTTACTTGATCTCTAAACATATTATTGATTCCACCTTTGAACATAAACCTTCTTTACCCCTTTTTAAAATCTAAAAAGACCATTAAAAAGTCAAATAAAACCTAAACAAATTGTGTTCAAAAACTATTTAAAACTAATCAATCACCAATAAAATCTCCAAGGAGACCAAAACTGAAAAGTAAACCAAACATTTAACTGAGGGTGATTGGAAAACAAACCAAAATTGAAGAAAACAAACCAAAAATGGAGGAAAAATTTACTGACTTAACACAACCCATAAACCCTCATGAAAAATTAAGTGAACACCTTATGGGAAACAATGTGCATGATTCCTCAATATCAAAACTAAATATCCATTAAGTTGATGCTATGACCCATTTAGGGCAGAGTGAGACAAATACAGTCCACAAGGTCACATATCAATATTTTCAACCTCAAAAAATATGTTAAAAAAAAAAAATCTATTTGCATTTGCAGTAGTTGTCAACCCAACTCTCGACCCAACAGCTCTCCACCCGCAAAACTCAAAATATCAAAGAAAGAAAAAAAAAGAATTACCATGGGGAGAACATAATGAGCCCAGATAGCTTATCCAGGAGGCCTCTTGGGTGGAGAAAAAACACCCCAGGGGAATCAAAACAAGAATATATCCCTAGCTAATACAAGAGGACAGGATAAAGAGTCCCATACTCGAAAAGGGAAAAACATGAGTATGCCGCAAATACTAAAAAAAACTCTTAAAAGAGTTGTATCAAGCCTTCCTCAATAATTTCTACTTCCCAAAGTTCTGAGAAGGAGAGAAGACCAGCCTTCATATCAAGTGCTTCCTTGGATAAACGGTCTACACTCATATTGTGCTCCCTGTAGACATGCCTAAAGCCAAGGGATAAGAAAGCATGTTTGATAGACAAGACCCACAAGACCGACACACAATACCCACAAGACTGATGTGTACAATCAAGGTGGGGAAACAACCATTTTACCCACAAGAAGAAGGGTAAATTTTTTTATCTTCTTTCTCAAGGTATAGTCCATATGTGTTATGTACAATAATTCTAAGTTTTATCATCATCATATAAGGAAGGTCATTTCTTTCAACTTAACACTCCTAGAGCTCCCTGTGTTAAATTTGAAGCATCCAAAGACAATCAATAACAGCAATAGTAATAACTTAACGAACAAGTTAAAATAGCATACGTAAAGGAAAAAATAATGTGGTAACATATATAACATAATTTTCATTTCTTTCAACTTAACACTCCCAAAGGTCCCTGTGTTAAACTTGAAGCATCCAAGGACAGTCAATAACAGCAGTAGTAATAAATTAATAAACAAGTTATTGCTAATGGAGACTCGACGATTATCATTTGCAAAATTTGAGACTTGACTCCCTATGCACCATAATGTCTTGCAAAAATGATCTCTACACCTAGAATTCAAAGAATTGCAAGTATTGCAAGTATTTAGCATTGAATCATTTACTGTTTTAAAGGTATCATTTTGTATGGAGGAGTTATGCTTTGTGAATCATTATTCCTTAGCTAGAAGGGCACCTAATAGTGGATTCAATAATTAAAGAGTCACGTTGCAAATATAAAGAGAAATGCCCTACTCCTAAAACATTGTGTCTTTAGAGAAACCTTTAAAGGGTTGTATATTTGTGTTCTAGGTGATGAATAAGTCATCTGGTTTGAGTTCGTGTTCGAATTCGGTGACCTTGAAATTCGACAAAAAATCGGCACTTGAAATTTTGGTGATAAAAATCGACATAAAATTCGGCATTAAGTTTGAATGACAAAAGAATATGAAAATTCTCAATAAAATTCATTATACTCATTAAACTATGAGTATGAACATTAAACAGGTCAACAATGAACATAATAGTCCTAGAATCATAGAAATAATGAACACATCAAAATTGAATGAAGTATGAACAAGATAATTATTAAATCATATAAATAAAAATATGGCAACATAAATTATTAAAACATATATTTTGAAAACATTAGAGTTGAAATTTAAAAACATGTTCATATGACATAAAGTGATTAAACATAATATTAAAATGTCATCAATATTTATGCTACCAACTATTAATAGAACTTGGTTTCTTTTTAGAACTTCTTGTATGACAAGTGTAGTATTAAGATTGAAGTAACTGTTCTGTTCAGAATGGTTCTCAGTCACTGTTCTGATCAGAATGGTTCCATTTGGTGGTTATTATTACTTTTAATCTAGATTGTTCCTACAAGCTCCATACATTCGGAAATGTATTCTATGATGTAATTGATGCTTTTTTTTTAATGAAAATAGTTTTATATTGATTTTTCAAAGGTGAAATCAAAATATACATCTGCTAGCCATTACGGCTCAAAAATAAAAGACAGAGTTTTTGTTGTACATTCAGTAATTATCAGAGTCTTTTGAATATGAAAATCCTCCAGGATTTCATAACACCCATCTCGTACACAATATAAATTTATCGGACAGAGACAATTAGAAAAATTTTAAAACCTGCTCAGCACCAACAGTTGGACAATGGAGCTCTGTACTTTTCCATCGGGCCTCACAAGGACTCGAAGATTGGTCACTGAAGTGGAGTCTGTAGCGGCTACGAATCACGATCCATGGGCATCGGGTGATGATACTGAATGTTGAAACTTGAATGAACTTATTGAAATCATTAAGACAGATTATTGTGGAATATCACCTTCACCTACATTTTGTATTCTATATGTTTTAAGCCCATTTATATCACCTTTCACTTTGCTTGAATTGATGAATTGGTTTTTTTTCCAGTAACATCTCTGAGAATCAAGAAGAAGAAGCCTTTGCCCCTGGTCCAAAGCTCCCCTATGCCCATATCGGGCTCTATTTTACAACAGTATCAATTAAAATGTTCCTTGCCTACCTAAAACAAGCTAAGGAAGATATTGTTGTTCATCAATTCTTTTGGGATATGGATGGCCAAAGGTTTGATGCAAATGCGGTTAAACAAGTGTATAAGAAAGTGATCTTATTGTTCACTCAAACATCTGGAAAATGAATTTTTGCCTTTAGGATTGGTAATTCAAGTGATTGATAGCTATGATGTTATTATACGATAGAATGGTGAGGCTAATCTATGGGTGAAGGACACTAACTAAGAAAAACCAGTCAATAGAAAATAAATATACTATCAAGAGCTATGAATTTATGCATTGTAGACTCCTTTTGATTTACCAAAGCAGGTTGAACTCCATAAGATGAAAAAATTGCAAAGGTAGTTTTGATTAGGATATAGAGAATATGAAAGTCATAGAGTTGGTGTATTACTTAAATTTGATCATAGCAGGTTTTGCTCATCAAGCAAACAAGATTGGAACAAGTAAAGAACAAAACTCGACAGACAAATATTCCAAATCAAGGGTGGTTGCAAAGAGATTTAAGGATGGCAGAGTGTTCAATAGAGGATTTGGATTAGTTCAAATCCCTCCAAATCAGGCATTAAATCTGGATGTGAACAAGTGCATTTCAAGTACATTTACAACATGAGCATCCTATTGATAGAGATCACAGTCATCACCAGTTGATTAAAACACAAGCATCGACAACAAATGCCAATTACCTAGTCATGAGGAGATAGATTCCTCTAAATCTCAGTTTTATAACAGTTTGTACTGTTTCTTAGCCTCCAACATATCAACTCATTATTGAAGCTTATTTATAGTTGATTTTGATGAAAACAATACAAGATTTGAAGCCATGAAATTAGTAGTCAAGCACTAGTTCTAGATTTAGTGGGCTTTATCCAATATCTTCATGGATCAAACAACAATCAAGTGTCATTAAAATTTGAGTCTAAATGCTTTTTCATAAAATAGAGAATCATTCCCAGATTTGAAGAGATTTTTTCAAAGTTGAAAATAGAGCATATAGCAGATAGTCAACAATTAAAGGGAGATTATCATAAATTCATGGACAGTCAAAGAGATATCCTAGATTTAGTGGCAAGAGTTCTCCAACAATTCAAACAATTCGAGACAATTGGCAGTTGTGCTAAATTTAGTTTATTTGGTGATTTTTAATTGATTTTTGTTCCCTAAAATTAGATGCAATATGTTGATGTAATTTTCAAGGAGGATAGCATTTGATTACTATATAACAAGTAATCATTTATCATAGTATAATGCTAACATGGGCTAGCCAATCCCCAACGAGTAATCATTGATCATAGTAGAACGCTAACATGGGCTAGCCAATCCCTAACAAGAATAAAGGCTTAAACTGCATCTTACCACATACAAGACCCGTTTTGATGATTTTGTCCCTTTTCTGAATCCTTTCTTCTACAGTGAGAGGATTTATGAGTTTATGAGTAATCACTTTTTCCCATAGACCCACCCCTTTTATAAGTCTCCAAATACCTTTGGCTACTAGTGCTTTGGCAAAGCAATGTGGATTATTTAATCCCCATCCTCCCATGTCTTTGGGTAAAGATATTTTCTGCCATACAACCTAAGGGAAATCCTTACCACCAACCCATAAGAATATGCACCTTATCTTTCTTATTTGCTCTAAAGTTTCCTTATGAACATATGTAAGAGAAATCCATAAAATTGGTATAACTTCGAGCATAGCTTTCACCAAAACCAATCTTCTAGCCCTATAAATACATTTATTATGCCATAGACTCAGCTTCCTTTCCACCTTCCCAACAAGCAAATTCCAATTAGATTTGGAATATTAATTAGGTTTTAATATGAAGCCCAAATACTTAAGTCCATCCTGTAGTGCAAGGAGAACTATAAATCATTATGTGGATTGATTCTCTATGGACTAAATCTCCCTAAAATTAACAAAAATCTTCCACATATCCTCAGAATATCACTTCATCAGAATTACATGAAATCAACCAGCCTTTACAAAATATGCCTAATACACCTTGGAAAGATAAAATATGCAATATATTTTTTACAAGAAGCACTAAAATGGGTATGGTCAAGAGGCTTTAAAACTATTTGGTCAAATGCATCAGGATGGAATCAATTTAGATTGTATCACCTTTGCTTGTGCTTTGGGTTCAAGCACCAGCTTGGAAGCTCTGAAACAGGGTAAACAGATTCAAAGCCACATCATCAAAGCTGGATTTTAGTCCTATTTTTTTGTGGGTAATTCCCTTATCACCATGCATGAAAAATGTGGAAACATAGAAGATGCATACCATCTATTCCACGGCATACATAAGAGAGATTCGATTTCAAGGAATTCTATTATCAACGGATATGATGAACATGGGTATGGCAAAGAGGTCCTTCAGTTGTTCAAACAAATGCTACATATGGGCATTGATATAGACCACATTACATTTATTAGTGTTCTGTTTGTGTGAAACCCTATAGGTTTAGTCAATGAGGGTTGCAAGTACTTCAATTCCATGATTAAGGATTACAATCTTGTACCAAGAATTGAGCACTATGCATGTATAATTGACCTTCTTGGCCGAACAAGCCTCCTGAATGAAGCATAGGACTATATCAATACTATTCCATATGAACCTAATGCAGGTATCTAGGGAGCATTTCTTAGCACTTGTAGGATCCATGGTAATCTAGAGTTAGCAATACATGATGCAGGATTGTATGTGTTGCTTCCAAATATTTATGCCACTGTATGTGTTTCTTTCAAATATCTATGCCACTGCGGAAAGGTGGGAAGATGTAGGAAATGTGAGAAAAATGATGAAAGATAGGATAATTAAAAAGAATCTAGGATGTAGCTAGATGGAAGTCATGAATATAGTGCATTCATTCACGGAAATTGATAGTTCACACCCACAAATTAGGGAAATCCATTCATTATTGGAGACCATGTCTATGAAGATGAAGGATGCAGGGTACATTCCCAACACAAACTTTGTGCTTCATGATCTAGAGAATGAGGACAAGGAACAATCTCTCATTCACCACAGTGAGAAGTTAGCTATTGTTTTTGGGCTTATGAGCACCCCAATTGGTACAATCCCAATGAAAAGAATAATTCAAATAAATAATAGACTCCCAAATAATAATTCAAATAAATAAAATCTTTTCCATCAACTCTGGTCAACCTTACTGTCACACTTTAATCCACTTACCCCAAGAAGAAGTTAAGCATAATGATGAAGTTGCTCATGTTTCTAGTTTCACCAGTAGGACCCACAAATAAGAATTCATCTTTGAAATGACAGAAGCAGTATCGCCCCTCATTTCAATTTCTCATTTAAAAATTCTGTAGATGAACTTAGCTGATGTGTGCACTATGCAAGTCCACAACAGGGCTCTCCAAAATATTTAGGGCTAGTCAAAAGGGGTGCAACAATTTTCCTTTCCTTTCACTCATAGGCACAATAATGGGGTATAGTTCCTCATCCGAGCCTAATGTGGGGTGCAGCAATTTGGGGTTCCTCCTCCTATGTAGTTAATATATTGACTGTATCTCCAAATCCCTCATGCCAGGCTAGATTTATTGACTGTACAGTCGATCATGCGATAATATCTCTTTCCATACAGTTGGGGAAATGATTGATATACAGTTAGGTACAGTTAGTTTCCTCCATATAGTTAGGTATATAGCTATCCTCTCCTGGATATTTTTATAGGATAAATGAATAGGATACGAGTTCAAACACCAGTGATAATGCTTTTTGCAAGCAGGACTAATTGGAAAATAGAAGGCAAAAGTTGAAACATAATTTTTTAGTGAATACGGTAATTTTGGAAAAAGTAGGTTGAAACTTAAAAAAACATATTTAATACCTAAGTATCCTTCCCTCTTAAGTTACCTGCCTCATGAAAAACCTCTTTCCCAATCTTGTATTATCTTTAAGGACAAATACGTAGTGGTCGTAGTCTTAAGCCCGTAAGTGGTAGTAGTGGTAGTAATGGATATATTCTCAGTTTCCTTCATGTAGTATTAAAGATATTATCCTCATTCTAAAAGAATGTGCATTAGTAGTAAGGATCGATGTTATAGCTAATTTCCAACAAATAGAAAATAGACAACGAGTCTGTCTTATGGTGTGGTATTCAGAGCCATGGTATTCTGGGCCAATGAGCCAGTATGCAGAAAGGTCCTCAAGTTCCCTATATGTAGTAAAGGTTGTTTTATTCTTTATTCTAAGATATTAATAAACGTAATATTTAAGTGATATGGATGATTTATAGATTGTAAACTATATTTTAGCATCTACTGTAAAGCATAAAGAGCAAGCGTTAACTTAAAAAACTCCAGCTCCTCTTTAACAGGTAGGGCGGGTTGCTCCAATTAATTTAATATTGTTCAAGCATTAATTAATCAATTTCAAGATCTAGTGCTTCTTATGTTATTAGTAATAATATTGTAAGCAGTTCAGCATGGTAACGGCACACCTTTTATATCTGGAGATAATGGTATAAGCAGCTTTCAACACAGTTTCAATGATCTGGCATATTAGATTAACCCAATAGAGATGATATGACTCGATTGATCTACACGTATTGATTGTTCAACTTTCACAGTATTTACCCTTTAAATCATAAAGGATATGGATTGCCATTAATTATAGAAACTACATGGTGGTTATCTCTATCTATACTAACTAGCTAGTAATACTGATGTCATAGCATGCCGAGCTTACCCATAAAGCTTACTCCTTGTTATGATGACGTTCATTATGCAAAATATTACTCATTGTGGTTACAAATGTAGTATCAATAATAAGTACAGACTCTAAGCTGGAAACTAGTGAGCCATATATGGAATTTACAGTAATATCACTGATTATAGAAAGAGCTATACCATTATGGTGACCTGTATTTTATGTAGAAGCTTATTTTCCTACTATAAACATCGTTAGAATAGTGAGTAGTGCATGCAAGGTGAAGTAATCAATATTACATAATATCTGTATTCAAATAAACTGAACTATGCTTAAGGTATAGTGCTTTAAGTAAGTACTGCTTATACTATTTAAGCTTAATGGTAATACTAATGGCCCCTATTCCTCATTTTACTCTACTCTGATATTCCTTAGTTTATTAGGACAATATTCTTGTTGGGCTAGGGAAACAACCATAGTATCCAGCATTGGCACTTTTCAGGTTGCACTAAAAAAGGGTTGTCGTATTGCAGGCACTGGCATAAATATAGTAGTCATTGTCACTAAGTGGACACAATGTTTGGACTATGAGAATACGACATTTATGTGCTAGTATTGTCACCAAACAGGGCATCTAGAGGAATCATGTCCTCAAGCAGGGTTTCATCCAAGGAATAAAAAGGGGGCTTCTTCTAAACCTAAAAGTTGGCATCTCAATGTTCCTCCCCCTTTTGAGGATGAAGAGGAGGAGGCTAATTAGGAGAATGAATCAGGAGCTCAAAATGTTTTTATGGTATACTATGCAAACCCATCCTTCCTTACTTCCATTTGTAGGGTTTCAACCCATCAAGTGTTATATGGAGGGAGGTAGGAGGCTTGTCAGAGTCGTTAAGGGTGTCCTATTTATTTTTGAGGGTTTCACCCCGTGTTAGGGTGTGTATCTATGTGAGAAGAGTGTTTAAAACCCGTTCATTGTGTCTAATGTTCTATATGAGATTATTATTTTTCATAGTCTCCACATCAAAGCCAATTGACATTATTGAGAAGTCTCTCCTTGACCTAGGCATAAGAAACCCATAATATGGCTTTTGGTTGTTGTGGATGTGTCAAAAATATCCTAGGTTTATCAGATCAGTCATTGCTTATATGCATATCCATTTGTTGAAAATAAAATGGTCCTTTAAATTATATTTCCTAGATTGTTGGCATGTCAATGAGTGAATGATTTTTTTTTGTGATTTCTTGTCCGATGAGAGAACCAGTTCGGCTAAAAAATATGAAACATATATTTTTACTTACTTAGTAACATCAAATCACTTTAACAATGATGTTTACTTAAGCTACCTGGATGACTACTTTGTAGCAGAAGTTGTTTATTGAAAAGCTGTGGTTGTTAAAATATCCCGTAGAAAATTCCTCAACATTAACAGCTACCTACAACCCACTCAACAATAGTTGCTAATGAGTATGTTGCTGAATCATGCTTCATATTTTGCATGGGATTATAGGGACATGAATGATTTTCACTCATAATATTAAAATCCAAGAGTACTCCCATCCAATCTGTCAACCTCAGCGACGAATGAATCTAGCATTGAAGGATACTGTAAAAAACGAGTTGAACATTGGAACTCAAGACCAGCCATGACTAGCTTCTATTGGAGACTAATGGGATAATAAAACAATGTCAGAGGTTGTGGTCTTGTTTAGAGAATATGTCGAATTGTTCCCAAAAAAACATCACATAGATGAAGGGCATCCAAGGTGAGTTGGGATAAATGTGAATTGAATTAAATCCAGACGCAAATCCTATAAAGATGATATGTTATTGGAAAAATTCCAGGATAAAATAAAAGGTTAAATAAGAGATTGATAAGATGCTTAAATCCAAGTTGATCCTTCCCGTGGAAGAATCAGATTGGGTCATCCCAATAGTAATAAAAAAAGACTGGAAGGGGATTCATGTCTGTGTGGATTGTATGGGTCTGAATGCAGATTGCATTCATGGTTCCTTTCCTACACCTTGAAGCGATGAATTTCTAGATCATGTTGTGGGAAAGGTATGCAAGCTTCTTGACACTCTATCCCATCTATCCTCACGTTGATAACATCATACTTTATTTTTTGTAGCCACATATATATACATATACATAAATAGAGGCTTGCAGGCCATTGGTCCACACCCTTAACTGTGGTTGGGTATTTATATTTACATTATTAGACTCTAGATAGATCTATATAATGTGATTTTCCCACCTCAAAATCCCCTTCTTTATTGGTGTTTACTTTAGGTGGTTCTTGATTGTATATACATAATTGATTTTCCTCACCAGTCAGGTTATACTGTAAGATAGAACTTAGATAACAATTGGGTGGGGAGATTGGTTGGTAAGACCTAAAAGTACCACTTGACTTATAAGACCCCTTCCATTAAGGTAAGACCTGGACCAGATAGAAAAATAGAAGACCTTTTAACATGCATGAGCGATTAAATCTTATCTTATTAAGCTACTGAATAAATACTTTCCAGCCACCACCAATGAATGGGGAAAATATTATCCCCTACTCGTTGCCAAGGATTGGCAAAAGGGAAAGAGTTTGGGATCGATTTGAATATGATGGAAATGCACCATATCCCTGGGATGAGCAAGCCTTGTCTACAAATAAAATTGGGATGTGCTTATTGGTCAATGTCGCTTTAAGCCATTTCAGGACATCCATTTGGGGAGAAACCAACCCATAGGAACATGAGAAAGGACTACAACATTCATCATTCATCCTCTCGAATAAAGAAGTGTTTTTTATCGGTTGTCTAGGTTAGCTCAATATGCCACATGTATTTCCAAGAATCCCCAAGTCCAGTTCAATTCCATTGTGGGTACTGAGTGCACTATAGCCTATTCAAGCTGCTAAGAAAAAGTGTCCTAAATATTAATGATACATACTGTTTAAAATAGGATTCATCCCCCTTCCCCAAGGTCTTTTACTTGCTTGGGATGTTGAATCCCAACAGGTTTGTATTCAATCCCTCTAATGGGACCAAGTCCTCAATCTAATCTAATCCACCAGGAACACAAACTAATAGTTTGGATCTTTAAAATAAAGACATATCTAATCCACCAGGCACGCAAACTAATAGTGTTACTTGACCTCACAAACACAGAACAGTTAGAATGGTACATATTGAAATCCATTACCAAATTGGATATGGTCGGTCTCTTTTGGGAGAACACTGTTCTAAGATTAGTGATATCTTTTTCAAGTTTCAAAGAAAAAATCGTGCAATTCCTAAACACTTTTCCCTTCGGTGAATGCTAGTCCAAAACAACACTTTCATGCTAAACGCTAGATGCCAGTGTAAAATTAGTAATATACAGGCAAGCCAACAAATACAACAATTCAAAGAAACAGTCTGCAAGCAGTTCATAAAGAAACGTTTTCCTATTTGTTAGGAGCTTAATTTCACAATCAGTAACCAATAACATGATTTGTAGAGTTGGACACTTGCTCAAACACCAAGTCCAATTTGAGGAGTGTCAATTCTACATACAAATTCAATAGGCCCCAAATTTCTTCCAATAAGGATTCAATAGTTTCATGACCATGTAGTGACATTGTTTCAACCACCATTTTCTAAAAGTATACACGGTACCAAAAAAAGGAGAATTTTTCCTACTTACCTGAGTCTTCTCCTTTTGTCCATTGTTAGCAGCAATCAAAACCTACATGATAGGGTTTTACCACAAAAAACCAATAACCCAAATGAGAGCTAGAATCTTCCAAAACCTTAAACCTTTAAAAAGCCTATTAGAATCCATGTTTTTGGCAAAACCCATCAACAACTGAATTCAAAATTGAGGTTTTCCAACAAAAACCCAAAATCCCAGCTCAAAAAAATGTACAGCCATTAGAATCACTTTACAAAATTATCAAAAACTCACCTTTTTAACATCCAAAAGCTCCCTAGAGTCCAAATTCATGGCCATATAAACCCTCCCGTAAACCCCAAAGCCAATAAGCTCTCCTTTCTTCCACCTAATAGCAGGGAGACCTCTTTCCCGAGTCATTTTATAAATAGAACTCGCCCGAGGCGAACTGAAACTCGAATTCATCCCACGCCGAAAATGTCCATTGTTCACCTCAAGGCTCCTAAACACCAATGAACTCCTGAAATATCCATATCCGTCCTACATATTTTAGGAATCCCCTCTCAACACTTCATATGACCCGAATTTTGATCATGTTCGGATGGGACAAACTGTGCCCAATCCACAAACCTCGAGAGTTTCAGCAAGAATAATGGCAAATCACTGTGTTCTAATGATGATCAGAGTGTTTTTAATCGAATTTGACTGGAAATAGCTTGGTGTGAGTGGATTTCGCGTGGTGATATATGTAGGTTTGACGATTCATCATTATAAATTACAGGTGTCTTTTATTTTCAATGTAAATTTTTATTGCTCTACACACTATTTTATTAAAAAATGTAATCATTTCTATATATTAGAAGTGTTGTCTTCATATAAACACATTTATACTATATAAGGCAGAAAAAGTAATACACCACTTTTGTAAAAACTAGATTTTTACATACTTGTATATAGTTACTTATATAAAATTTCATAAATAAAATTATTGTAAAAGTTTCTATGATTTCCTAAACTTCATTTTCTAAGATTATATCTAAATTACGCTTGTAACCTTCACCTATAATACAACTTTCACCTTGATCACAATGATGAGAAACAGAGTAGAAATGTGAGAAGAGAAACCAAAGAGATTTCCTTCCTTTGCATTTGAATTTGCTGCATCATCTTCTAGGGACATCTTCGTCGTTGGATTTCGTATCTAAGGGACTAGATTCTTCATGTTTCGAGTGGGAAATAATTGTTTTTAAGAATTTGAGCCCAACTTTCAAAAGAATGGAGGAAGCGTTCATAAAATGTCAAATCGCTAATCTTTATTAGAATTATAAGTATTATTTATTCATTTTAAATTAATAATAATGCTTTCCATGAGGACACTTTCCCCTCTAAAGAAAGTTCATGGGTTTTAATTTTTTGAATTAATGTTTAATATGAATTTTGTCGTTAACTTATAATTTAGGGTTTCATGTAGGGTGAGTTTTAACTTGGGTTTTTAGGAAGTGGGATATGGGATAACCATAACGTCATGTTTTATTCCATTCGCATTTTCATAAAATCACTTCATTTTTATTAGTTGTTGTTGTTGTCATGGCCCCACCGTTTGGCTTGACATCTCGATGTCCATATCAAATCTAAAAGATTGCAACGCAACATTACGTGTTATTGTCACTCAAGAATGCATTAAGGAAAATTTAACGCCCTCACCAACCTCCCCATCCCTCCCGAGTTCATTCAAGCAATTTTCAAGCTACACCTTCCTAATCCTCTACGCTCTGCATCTCCTAAAGAGTTCAGCTTTCATTGCTCAAGAAACACACTCTCCAATGTCATAATTGGAAGAGGCAACAATGGTTTGTTGGAGTGTATCTTTGTTTGGATTCACATAAGAAGAGGAAGTCACATTCTTCCGTCAAGGTAGATGCATAATACCTTCTCTTCTTCCATACCTCGTGACCATGTATGTTTAACGATCTCAGTTATGTTAAAAACTTGTCATCCAGTTGTGGGTGGTAAAAGCATTTTAATCAAAAGAATTATTTTATTGTTATGGATGCATAATTTCTATCTCACTATTATTACTAGTAATGATTGTTGGACTAAATTTGTTTGCATAGAGGTTGGGAGCTTTTCTATTAAAATTCCTCAAGATTGAACTCTAGCATTATTGTTGAACACACCATAAAGGTTAAAATTCTATAATTGAATAGAAATTGAATCGATCATTTCAAAGTTTTTCAAATCCATGTGAAATAATCAGATTGCCAAAGCTTATCATTTAATCTCTAGATATTAATGGTGAAATTGTGGTTCATGTAAAAGGACTTATGCATGTGCAGAGTGGTGGATTATTGAAATGGGATCTCTTTAAATGTGTGGAAGAAATGAGATTCTTGAAATGTAGTTTTTATTTTTTTCTTTCTTATACAATTTCTCTTTATGTAGTCATGCATTTTATGTATTAATTTTCAACTGCATTTCTTTGCATTTAAATGATAAACTATTTACTTGTTTTTCCATTTCCAAGGGCATTTAATTTTTTTTGCAATGATGCATACTTTTTGATAAGGAAAATGCATACAAGAAGTTAGATATACTACTAGATATTCAGACAAAACAATAAGTTAAGAACTAACAAAAATAAGTCGAGAAATAAATGATTCATCTCAGATTTTATATCTTAAAACCCATTTCCAAATGCATAAACACATTAACAATGTCCTCTGTCCTATAGATAGGGAGAACTATTCAACTTACAACAGAAAATTATGTGAAATGCCAAGCTCCTCCAACAAACCCAGGTGCACTCCAACCCACTCATACGGTGCTCTTCTGCTGACTAAATAGTTATTTCCATCTGAGATGTACTAGTAGGTTTGTTAAAATCTTACTTGAATAAAACATACTTTTTTGTACATCATTCAAGAAAATTACTTCATTGTTAGGAATACATACCTCAAATGGACTTTGATTGATTAAAATATGTACCTCAACACCCCAGTTTAATTATAATTGAGTCTTTCATTGATTAAAATATTGTTCTTGGTGCTTCCACAAGTTCAATTATTATTGGATCAACTACTATAACGTTTAAAGGAAATCACCCTCGTGAAGCTACATCGACTACAGCTAGTTCGACAGTCACAAATCGTGATTGTTATATTGAAGTTAGAAAAGCATCTCAATATGGGACTTGGGACTCTTACATTGAAGGATCAACAACTAGCTATAATGATTATAGGTATCAATATGGTACTGGTTCTAGTACCAAATTCGTAGTTGTAGGAACCTAATTTTTCTTTGGCACGTGCTTAACGGTTTGCTTCAATGGTGCAGCAGGGATAAAAATGGTCAAGAGAAAATTTGTGCAATTTGTTTTTTGGATCTTTGAATATCGAGGTGCATGGCACCAATATTACTAATAGAAGGTAGACAATTTACAAAATTTACTAAATTGTGACAATTCATTGTCACAGTTGCAATTTTCCATGAAACAATTAAAAATGACTAATTCATATTCTTCTAGCTAGTCTTTTTTATGCCGTGACTAAATTAGTCATTTATGTTAGTCATTTTTAAATCTGTCACTTATTATCTATTCATATTTTTTAACTGGTGACTAAATTAGTTGTTAATTTTAGTCGTTTATAGTTAGGTCAATCAAAATTGCTCATATTTAGTAGTAAATCACTTGAAAAACCTGTGGTGACTAGAATTTTTAGTCACATAGAAGCTAATTCCTAATCTTTTACTAGTGATATATTTAGGTCGAAATAATGTGAAATACATATGGAAATTTCCACATTTCCAAGCTTTATTGTGACTAGTTTCCATGTGCTGATTTCCTATTTCAATGGAGTTGTATATCTGATGTATGTTGTGATTTGGATCTGATATTATATGTTTTTGGTGATATATTAAAATGTTATTAATGGTACATATTCATTATGCTTTGTTCTGAACCATTATCTACTCAAATTGTGAGTCAAAGTTGAGCTTTTACATGTCATTTCCCTTCAACAAATGTCACTGAATTTATGCATTCGGATATGAAGCTTCAAAAATATGTTGTAGAAATATTAGCCATACCAAATTACAGTAAATTAAGTCTTATAACAGTCCCCATACTCTATTTGAAAAGTTGGTAAGGTCGTATAGTAGTTGGAGATCCATTTCTGCTCACACCCTAGGGGGATTTACACCATAAATTGTTAGTAATTTTACCATTTTTTCCAATGTTCCCAAATCGAGTTTCATATGTCCATAACCTATCATAAATTTATCATATATTCCATTCAGTGGTCCTAATACTCCCCATATCATCCCCTACCAAATTTGAGACCCTCTTGTGATAAAGAAATGATAGCCATCATGCATGATTTGATCAAGTTTAGACAATACTTGGTGGGAAACAAATTTGTGGTTAAAACTGACCATAAAATCTTAAGGTAATTCCTCATTGAAAATGATCTAAATTAAAGGAAGGAAAAGTGGGTGAGTAAGATTCAAGCATTTGACTTTGATATTGAATATGTGAAGGGAAAAAATAATATGGTAGTTAATTCTTTATTTAGAAGACCTTCTATTTCTTTGATGGATGTAGCAGAAAATTGGAAAGCCACATTAGAAGTAGAGTATGCCGAGGATAAGTTTTTTTGTGAAATTTTTTATGGGACTAACCATGATGATAGGTATAAGGTGTTGGAAGTAATCATCTACTACAAATATAGAATCTATTTGGTCCCTAGTTCGAGTTTGAAGGAGGAAGTTTTAAAGAAATCTCACGATTCTCCTCTAGCAGGCCACCCCAGTTTCTTCAAAACATACCAAGGGAAAGGTTCTCATGGAAAGGGTTGAAGGCTGATGTTCTGAAGTATGTTAATGAATTCCCAACATGTCAGTAAAATAAAGTGGAGTACACTCATCCAGCTGGCCTCTTACACCGCTTTCCTATTCCAGAACAAAAATGGGAAAGCATTTCCATGGATTTCATCACTGGCTTTCCCAAGGTATTTCGTCAGGATTTCATATTTGTGGTGGTGGATAGGCTCACTTTTTTTCGCATTTCTTTTTTGTTACTACCATTTTCACTACTACACAAGTGACTGAACTATTTTTTAAAGAAGTTTTCATATTGCATTGGCTTCCTAAGAGCATTGTTAGTGATAGGGATAGCATATTTTTTAGTGTGTTTTCGCAAGAAATATTCAAAATGGTGGGGACAAATTTGACACATAGCACAAGATATCATCCACAAACTGATGGGAAAGCAGAGAGGGTGAATCAATGGATGTAAGGATACTTGAGGAACTATGTTAGTGGATATTAAAAGCATGGATAAAATGGTTGCATTTGGGTGAGTTTTGTTACAATACTACTTTTCTATGCCCATTGGTGTGTCTCCTTTCAAAGAAATTTATGGTTATGATGCATCCACTTTTATTGACCACATTTTTGGTGATAGTATAGCTCCAACAGATAAGTATTGGATTGAAGAAAGTCAAGAAATTTTGAAGGCTTTGAAATGATATATCTATGAGTCAAAATAATATGAAATACATATGCAAATTTCCACATTTCCAAGCTTTATTGTGACTAGTTTCCATGTGTTGATTTCCCATTTCAATGGAGTTGTATATCTGATGTATGTTGTGATTTGGATCTGATATTATATGGTTTTGGTGATATATTAAAATGTTATAAATGGTACATATTCATTATGCTCTGTTCTGAACCATTATCTTCTCAAATTGTGAGACAAAGTTAAGCTTTTACATGTCATTTCCCTTAAGCAAATATCACTGAAATTATGCATTCGGATATGAAGCTTCAAAACTATGTTGGAGAACTCTTGACCATACCAAATTACAGTAAATTAAGTCTAATAATAGTACCCATACTCTGTTTGACAAGTTCGTAAGGTCTTATAGTAGTTGGAGAGCCATTTCTGAACACCTGAGGGGGATTTACACCATAAATTGCTAGTAATTTTACCATTTTTTCCAATGTTCCCAAATCTAGTTCCATATGTCGATAACCTATCATAAATTTATCATATATTCCATTCAGTGGTCCTAATACTCCCCATGTCATCCCCTACCAAATTCGAGACCATCTTGTGATAAAGAAATGATAGCCATCATGCATCCTTTGATCAAGTTTATACAATACTTGGTGGGAAACAAATTTGTGGTTAAAACTGACCATAAAATATTAAGGTAATTCCTCAATGAAAATGATCTAAATTAAAGGAATGAAAAGTGGGTGAGTAAGATTCAATCATTTGACTTTGATATTGAATATGTGAAGGGAAAAAATAATATGGTAGTTAATGCTTTATTTAGAAGACCTTCTATTTGTTTGATGGATGTAGCAGAAAATTGGAAAGCCACATTAGAAGTAGAGTATGCCGAGGATAAGTTTTCTTGTGAAATTTTTTATGGGACTAACCATGATGATAGGTATAAGGTGTTGGAATTAATCATCTACTACAAAGATAGAATCTATTTGGTCCCTAGTTCGAGTTTGAAGGAGGAAGTTTTAAAGAAAGCTCACGATTCTCCTCTAGCAAGCCGCCCCGGTTTCTTCAAAACATATCGAGGGAAAGGTTCTCATGGAAAGGGTTGAAGACTGATGTTCTGAAGTATGTTAATGAATTCCCCACATGTCAGCAAAATAAAGTGGAGTACACTCATCCAGCTGGCCTCTTACACCCCTTTCCTATTCCAGAACAAAAATGGGAAAGCATTTCCATGGATTTCATCACTGGCTTTCCCAAGGTATTTCGTAAGTATTTCATATTTGTGGTGGTGGATAGGCTCATTTTTTTTTCGCATTTATTTGTTGTTACTACCATTTTCACTACTACACAAGTGGCTGAACTATTTTTTAAAGAAGTTTTCAGCTTGCATTGGCTTCCTAAGAGCATTGTTAGTGATAGGGATAGCATATTTTTTAGTGTGTTTTGGCAAGAAATATTCAAAATGGTGGGGACAAATTTGACACATAGCACAAGATATCATCCACAAACTTATGGGCAAGAAGAGAGGGTGAATCAATGGTTGTAAGGATACTTGAGGAACTATGTTAGTTGATATTAAAAAGCATGGATAAAATGGTTGCATTTGGGTGAGTTTTGTTACAATACTACTTTTCAATGCCCATTGGCATGTCTCCTTTCAAAGAAATTTATGGTTATGATGCATCCACTTTTATTGACCACACTTTTGGTGATAGTATAGCTCCAACAGATAAGGATTGGATTGAAGAAAGTCAAGAAATTTTGAAGGCTTTGAAATGTAACTTGCAGCTTGCCCAAAATCAACAAAAATGATATGCAGACCAACATAGAGTGCAAAGGCATTTCCAAGTGAATGACTTGGTGTATTTGAGGTTGCATCCCTACAAACAAACCACCATAAAAGGTAAAGGTTTAGAAAAACTCAAACTAATGTTTTATAGTCCCTATAAGGTGATTCAAGCGGTTGGAGAAGTGGCATATGAATTCGAGCTTCCCATGGGAAGTAAAATTCATAATGTACTTGATGTCTAAAGAAGGCTATAGGTCAACATATTTCAGTTTTAGATACTTTACATCCTTTGGATGATGAAGGACAACTTGTTCTCATTCTAGACAAAATCTTGAAAACAAGGGAGAGGAGGTTAAGAAGCAGAACAATAAAAGAATACTTGGTACTAAACTGAGCACATATATCTATGGACCAACACACAACTCACAGGATAGATCATACAATTTTACTAAGAAATTAAAGAATGAAACAATGCAAAAATGGCTTGCAACTGTGAATGCTTTCATTAATAAAAAGTAATTAGATAATTAATTACAATGAAGTACAATGGCTAAATAGCCTCATGCAATTCAAATCCATGTGAGGAAATTCGAATTGGTTTGACTCTACTTGATTGCATAGTTAACTAACCTTGTCTAAATCATTATTGGAGTTCAAAATCCCAAACCAAGTGTCTAATTCAGTGTTAACTATTCTAACTGACTAAGGTGGGTGAGTAAATGCACCTCATCTGCATGCAGCCATGCAAAGCTAGTGCTAACTGAGTAGAAATGAATTTAACAGACTAGAACTAATTGTAACTAACTCGTAACTGAGTTTTACTAGTCACCAACTAAACTCAACTAATGGAGGTTGCTGTTGGCACTCCCAGTGGAACCTAATTTGTAGGGATTGATCTAGGAGGATCCTAAACTGATGCATGCAAGTGAAATCAGTGGTGGTTGGCCTCAATTAGTGTTACCCGCACTTTATTAACTAGTACATGTGCCCCAATTAGGCCAAGTGGACCCAATGGTGCTAGTGACTAAATATAGATTGAAAGGACTCATGATTTAGACATATTTGACCAAATTGGACAAGGGAGGATTTAATCCTAACACCCCCCCTAAATGCTAAATTGGAAAATTTGTTGGCCCCAGTAACTAAGACCATAGGTCACCCATTACAACAAGTAAAGTAACTGCTCAATACAAGGATTTGGGGGAAAAAACACATGGGAAAAAAACCCCCCTCTAACTAAGCAGATATAGTCACGATTCAAGTTTTAAAAACTTGAAGATATGTTTCTACAACCTTCATCTTTGTGGTGTAGTGAAGCATCATGCATGATGTTCTATGCACAAGTATCATGGGCCTGGCATGTAAAATTCTCCATATTCTCCCAAAATGATGATGGAAGGAAGGAGGAATGTAACCTTTTCCTCTTTCTAGATGAAGAGGTGTATGATCCACTCTATTCCTCTGAAGGCAGTGTAACTGATAAGACCTTTCCATGTAGCATCTCACAGGGATTTTGTTGCATCTCTCTGAAGGGGGTAAGATTGCATGACATAGCGCAAGGTTCTTTGTCTTCTATGTGTCAGATCGATTTCCAGTCATCTTTCTATATTCCCTCTTGGGAGTAAGGACTGGATATGGATCTAAATCCCCCTGAATCTCAATCTCATAAACTGATACAGTTGATTCTGCAATACTAGTGGAAACTACAAAACAAGTAGATGGAATTTTTTAACCTTCCCTTTCAAGTGGTAGCTAAGAATGCACTAGTTGTGAAAATGACATGAAATGTGAGAACTCATATGCCTTGGAAGCATGATTTGCAACACCCTTCGCTATGATTTTCCCAGTAGAGATATTTGTGATCTCCATTGAGTCGGGGCCAAACATCACTCACTTTGGAGAGGTAGTATGAGTCATATGGTATATAGATAATAGATTTGCACCTAAGAAGGGAACATAAAGCACATATTTGAACTTTCCATGTTCAAGCTTGATAGAACCCTTCCCTTTGGCTCGAATTTGACTGTTATTACCCATCTGAATACTAGGACCATCAAAATAGTGTAAAGAAGAGAATGATTCTCTAGATGCAACCATATGATTGGAAGCTCCAGAATCAATGAGGAAGGCATGTGCTATTGAAAAGCTATCCTTCAATGCATAGCATGTCTTTTCATGTTCTTCAATTTCTTCTTTATGGTCAGCCTTCCTTGTGCTAGAAGGTACAATAATGTTCTATTTCTTCAGAAGAGTACCATTTCATCAATTGTTCTTCTCATACATGATCTTTCTGGATGAAATCCCCTACCACATTAAGAACAAAGGGTCTTACCTTTGCCATTCTTCTTACTTCTCTTTGAACCTGAAGAATCTTTTGACTGATATTTCTCCACATGAGACTTATCCTTTAGATCCCCCTTACCATTCACAACCTTAAGTCCTCCAGCAACCAGTGCTTGATCTCTGGAAGATCAAATGAGCCCCATTTGGATCAACTTGTCATGCTCATGGCTGAGACATTCAATGAAGGCATTAAGAGTGGGAATCCTCCAATTTGGAGTAGTGAGCTTCCCTGAATTAATGGTTGATACAAACACTGAGTAGTATGCACCAAGTTTTGAGAGGATGGAAAGGATGAGTTGATCATCCTCCTTCTCAACCTTGCACAGCTTCAACTAGAACACCAGGTTTTTGAATTTGGTGAAGAAGTAATTTAGTGTTTCAAAATTAGATGGATGAAGAGAAATCAGCTCATTCTATAGCTGATAGATCCTCAGGTAATCCTGACTATCAAATAAAGAAGCAAGCTTATCCCAAACCTCCTTGGGAGTCTTCAATCCATTGATGTGGAAGAGAATATATCTAGATATTGAGAGGCATAAGCATCCATATGATTCATCAAGCCTATTCCAGTATTTTTCTTTGTCAACATAATGAACCGAATCTGCCTTTGTCTCCATTGTGATTTTGAAGAGTCTTTTGGAGCAAAGCTGCATCTCCATGTCCTCCTTCCAGTAGTGGTAGTTGAAAGGAGTAAGAATCTCAATTGGAGGGGCCATTTCGAAATGCAGTGAAGGATACTGAGCTGCTGTAGTGAATGCAATGAAGGAGACTGAAAAACCTATAAATCACATAATCAAACAAACAAAGTAAGGGCGACAGCCTACACTTTTGGAATTTTCTTCACACCCAACATAGTTGATCAAGCAAACTTGATCAACAATTCCTTAACTTAGGATATTAAGTGGTAAATTATTTGCTTCTGGTGCAGTGCTAAGAGGAGCAATTTTGCTCAATTTTCTTTTTGATCCAAGTATGAATCTGTAGTAGGAGAAGTGCCTTGTCCTTTCAAGGCTCCGATACCATAATAAATTGACCACATAGATCTGTGGAACAATACACAACTCAAAAGATAGATCATTCAATTTTACTCAGAAATTGAAGAATGAAACAATGAAAAAATGGCTTGCAACTGTGAATGCTTTCATTAATCAAAATTAATTAGATAATTAATTACAATGAAGTACAATGGCTAAATATCCTCAATCAATTCGAATCCATGTGAGGAAATTCAAATTCATTTGACTCTACTTGACTGCATAGTTAACTGACCTTGTCTAAATCGTTATCGGAGTTCAAGATCCCAACTAAAGTGTATAATTCAGTGTTAAATAGTCTACCTGACTGAGGTAGGTGAGTAAATGTGCCTCACCTGCATGCATCCATGCAAAGCTAGCGCTAACTGAGTAGAAATTAATGTAAAAGAATAGAACTGAATGTAACTGAATCCTAACAGAGCTTATCCAGTCACCGAATGAACTCAACTAATGGAGGTGGGTGTCCGCACTCCCAGTGGCTCCTAATTTGTAGGGATTGATCTAGGAGGCTCCTAAACTAATGGATGCAAGCACAATTAGTGGTGGTTGGCCTCAATTAGTGTCTCCCACACTTTAGTAACTTTTACATGTTCCCCAGTTAGGCCAAGTGGACCCAATGGTGCTATTGACTAAATATAGACTGAAAGGAGTCCTAATTTAGACATATTCAACCAAATTGGACAAGGGAGGATTATAATCCTAACACTTGGTACAATGGAAGGATTTTCCTAGTGAGGAAACCACTTGGGAAGAGGAACAAATTTTGCAGAATCCAAAATTGGCATTGCTTGATGACAATAAATATTGGTTGGGGAGGACTGTCTTTTCCCCATCCAATTGAGACTACTAGTTGACTATGTTTCACCCACCTACTAGTTCCCTAGGTTGGGGAGGAGGCATTAAATATTGCAATAAGGGAGATATGGGACCCAAGAGAACCTTATTTTGTCATTTACACATTAAATTGGGTCATACAAATAATAAATGGGGAGAAAATAAAGTGGAATTTCTTCATAAGGACATTTTGGAGGTTCATGGAGACCTTGGGTGACTAGATTCTTCCTTACACATGTCATGACTTAACCCCAAATTCAAAATTATGAGTAATGGAACATTATTGGAAGGTGAAGAGGTGTCATTTAACATATCACAAGCCTAGGTATTTGAATGGTTGAAGAGGAGTAACACCCCATAGAAGAGGAATAGGCCAGGAAGAAACTAGCTGCCACTTGGAGAGAGATTCCCTGCATTTTATGGCAACAATGATGGAAGATTCTATGAAAAATCAGACCCGATTTTAGACCTGATTGAAAACCTATGACAATATGACATGTCAAGGCTAAAAATAGCCTCCAATAGGGCGCACTTGGGGCTTAGTGGTGACAATTCGAATTTGGAGGAAGTAGAAGCGTTGAGGAGAAGGACAAGTGTCATGGAGGTTACTAAAAATGAAGGATGGGTTAGAGGAAGCCTATGGGAATGAATTCAACCTTAGAGGGCCTTATGATGGTTATAAAAATATGTCATGAGAAATTAGAAAGGATTTTGATCATTTGAGAATTTTCCTTTGTCATTTTGGAAAGCACTAACTTGTCTATTGCACAGTGAGTGCTCGCTTACCCTGCTACTGAACCAATATCGAGAGAGTGGGTGTTAGCACTATTTATTTTTGCTGAAAGTTAGTGCTATCATTAAATTTGATTTTAAGATATATTGGTGATCAAATCATTTTTAAACTTTCCTCATTAAAACAATTTATCAAAATTCTGAGGTGGCGAGAAGAAAGAGGTTAAAGAGTTTTGGGTAAAAGGAAGAGAATTATATATGGATCAAAGCTTTATAAAGGTGACCTAAAGGTTTAAGTTATAAAGGAAAGAATTTGTATTTTTATAAAAACAAAATTTGTTTTTATAAAAATACTAAACAAAAATATTTATAAAAAATTATTGGCCTAAAGCCCATCTCCAAGAACCAAGTCACATGTGGGCCACAAACTTGCCACATACCAAGTAATGTCGGCAATCAAATAAAAGTCCAATAGCCAAGCTCTCACAAGAAGTATCATATTCCCTTTGTTCCTTTGTATAGATTAAAACTAATGGTGTATATAAAGACCAAGACAAATACGCCCTTTTTGCATGTGGGATATTATGATAAATAGTTTTAAAAATATACATTAGCTACAAAAAACTCAAAAGCCATGAATTTTAGCCAAGAGTTGCCGTGTGTATGATTTCATATGCAAACAAGAATGGCACTCTCAAGTCCTTTGGGTATATTTTTACACAATGTAATTTTACAAACTCTGTAAAGATGGAATGGAAAATATGCAGGAATTGCCGCTATGCAATTTGAAGAAATAGAATATTGCAGACTTAAATTTTATCATTCACTTGCTCAATTTCAGCGTGATGATTTATTGGTGGAGATTTTATAGTTGTTGAATGGAAGCATGGGAATGATGAATTATTGTAGAAGAATCAATAAAGAAGTTAAGAGTTTATTGTTGATTATGGTATTCTAAAACAAAGGTGGATCGATGGGTTATGCAAATGTCCATATGCAATTCAAAATCAAAAGAAATACATATGCAAATGTCCACATTTCGAAGCTTTATTGTGACTAGTTTCCATTTGTTGATTTCTCATTTCAATAAAGTTGTATATATGATGTATGTTACGACCTGGATCTGATATAATATGCCGTTAGTGAGATATTACAATGATTTTAATGGTCCATATTTGTTATGCTCTGTTTTTGAACCATTATCTACATAAATTGTGATTCAAAGTTGATCTTTTACATGCCATTTCCCTTAAGCAAACATCACTGAATTTATGCATTTGAATATGAATCTTCAAAACTCTATTGAATAAATATTAGCCATACTAAATGATAGTAAATGAATTCTAATAACAAACCCCATACTCTGTTTGACAAGCTGGGAGGGTCACATAGGAGTTGGAGAGCAATTTCTACTCACACCCTAGGGAGATTTGCACCATAAATTGCTAGTAATTTTATTATTATTTTCAATGTTCTAAAATCGAGTTACATATGTCCATAACTTGTCATAAAGTTATCATAGATTCCATTCACTGGTTCTAAGACTCTCCATATCAGTGCTTACCAAATTCGAGACCCTCTTGTGCCATTTGAATCCCTTAGAGTCAAGAATAGTCAAGGCAATTTTTCCCCAAATTCTAACTTAGTTGAGAATTTTTGAATTGGATCATTACACTTAAATGTAAAGAAAACAAAGCATGGGTGACTCCTCTCGAAGATTTAACCCATATACTAAATGGTGTTGTGATTAGTTCTCCTTCTGCACGTATGTACACTTTGGACACTAAAGGCCAAAGGATCTTATTTTCACATACACATATTTGGGTTTCCAAGAATTACTTATATGAGCGTTGAGTTTCTCTTTGAAATTTGATAACTTCCCCATCTTTATGTACATATATTAAGGTTTCATTACAATTGTATATAAAGTATATGCCCTGAATATTTGACGAGAGCCGAGGGGTTCAATGGTTAAATCATATGCATCAAAATCTATTGAAATATGAGAATTACAAATCCCTAGTGTGTGTACGAGAATTACAACTCCCTAGTGTGTGTGTACACACACTTGTTTATGGAAGAGCTTAATTTTCACTTACCCGTTTAGTTAACTTGAGGCCCTAACATAACGACATTAAAAGAGGATTTATTTTTTAGAGGATGATCTCCTTATTCAATGAACAAGGTCAAAAGCAAATTTGTTATTTGTCAATGTATAAGGGAATAATATTTTTCTTAGAAAATATTTGAGTTTAGAAAATGAGCGATTAAAGATTTCCCTTTATTCTACCCTAGGTGATCGCCTCTGTTAATTTATTCTCCAACTAAGTACTCTTCATTTAGTTGTGTTAGTTCTAAGTGATTATGTTTATGCATGAATGTCTTCTTCTTTTATGATATTACAATTGCTTTAGTTATTTCGTTAACATGATTTAGTTATGATTTAATTTGGAGTAAACTTTCTACCCGACCATTTGCACCGATCGGACGACCAGCAACATCAGATGTGACAGCTCTAGCGGGCTAGGTCATCCGATCGGTGCAAATGGTCGGGTAGAAAGTTTACTCCCTTTAATTTATTTTCCAAATAAGTACTCTTCATTTAGTTGTGTTATTGCTAAGTGATTCTGTTTATTTTATTGCAAGAATGTTTTTTTATTTTATGATATTACAATTGCTCAATCATGATTGTCTCCTTAGGAATCCTTACTACTCGTAGATGATCCCATTAAATATGAGAAGAGAAGCCTCTAGGCTCTCCTTATTGTATCAGTAATTTGTTTGAAGAAAACGTGGAAGAAAATAACAAATTGATTGACACATATTTAACTTAATAATGAGTAAAAATCAAGAATAATAATAAATCGGTTCAAAATGAAACTACTTAAGGTAATGTATAATCTTATTTTATAAAAATACTTAGAATTATAATATACTTTCATAATGTAATTATCAAGTCTAAAGCATTAGATTAATTTTGTAAGGAACTACCGGAAAACTTTTAGAGTAGCCAAACTTGCTTGCTCCAGAACCTCTGAACTTGTTTGGTTCCTCCAAACCAACTCTTAGAGAAACCAAACTTGCTTCCTCCAGAATCCCTGAGCCTATTTGTTGAACCACAACCACAAATTCTTATCAATCTCTTTGCATCAATAGATTATTTCCCCTTCCATCTCCAACCTCCTACTTAGTTGATGGACATACTATTTTATAGTATTTTTCCTAGGACTTGGTTATTTATAAGTCACCCACTCTTTAATGCTCCAGAAAGAGTCTTTACTTGATTTTAGGGAAGATGGCTCATGCATTTACTCACGCAACTTTTTTCATTTTTCATTGCCCCTCAATTATTTAATTAATTAAATAATAATAATTTCATTACATTTATTTTGACTTTATTTGTCAAAATACAAAAAATAAATATTCAAAGTAATTAACTATTGTTTGGTTGGTTGCATACATTAATACCAACTTTGGTAAATTGTATTGGGTAAATTATATATTTAATTAATTAACTAAATAAATAAATAAATTTTAAAAAAATGATGATAATGGTGACTAAACCCATTGAGACCAACTTTGGTCTATTGGGTCTTTAAAATTAAGAAAATTAAAAAATTATCATATTATACATTGTATATTCTCTACCAATGTTTTTAGAAAAGAATGTTAAAAACAATTGTAATTTATATTGAAGAAAAAAAATGTTCACAAAGTTATAAAATTAATTTTCAAAGACAAAAAAATCACTTTAATTGTTTATTAAAAACAATTTTATTTTACACACATAAATTGTTGTGAAGTATTGATTCTAGATTATAATTTAAAATTATTCACTATCCCTTTACATATCACAAACTAACTTCCTTATCTCTCACCTAAGCCATAACTTCCTCATTATCGATTTTAACAACTAAATAATAAAAGGTTTTGCTATCTTAAAAAAACTTAATATAAAAGGTAATCTCCAAACAAAAACCTA
>LPNX010998588.1:17543-52421 GCA_001517045.1 Pseudotsuga menziesii | reverse complement strand
AGAGCTGCTCAATGTATAAACTATAACACATACTCTTCAATATACAGAATAATTTTAACTGTGCAGCAACTTTATAGTTCTACATGCAGTCACTTTAAAAAAACTCGCCAAATGTAACTATGTTACAGTAGGTTTATGACTTCCTAGAGCTTTACAGAACTCTGCAGCTTTATAGGCACTATCTGCAGTTACTGAAAAATCTTCAACCAAGTTTATCCATTCAAGTAGTAACAGACCCAACAACGGTGCCGCCTTCACTGGGTGGAAGCACCAAGCTCCAAGTTAATTCCCTCTGTCCAACACTTCAACGCTAAACTGTTTTGATTTTTATAAACCCATTAACTTGCGATAAATGGCATTATAACTACCAAATCCTTTCCTGCAATGTTACGCAATTCTTCATGATCTAGTAGCAGGAACTAGTTATTGAATAAATATGACGATGACATGATGGCTTACAAGGGTATGGAAGCTACTGCTGAGACTATGACGATGGCATGGCTTATAGAGTTTCCAACCAACTAAAACATAAAACATTTAAAAATGAAGATTCACCTATTGGGACTCTCTAATAACGAGCATTGGGCCATTGGGCCTTTGATTCGAAGAAGTTATCTTCATAAACTAGAGCAGAGCAGATCCGGTATCATCATCTAGACCCTCAAACAAAATTGTCCAGTTCCAGTTAGTGTTTGAGTGTCTAGAAGATGATACCGAATCTCTATGTGAAAATAACTTGCTCTTCGAATATGCTCAGAAGCAGGGATGCTCTTAGAAAACCTGCGAGGTTGAACCTCTAAGTGAGTTTTAAGTGAGTTTTAAGGATATGACTGGTATAGTTTCTCGAAACATATTAGGTAAAGTTTGTCGATGAAGTAAAGGTCCTTCCCTTTCTTGCAGTCTAGGTGATTCCTTGAGTTGTAGGAAAGGAATAACCTGAACATGATTATGAGAGAACTGATGGAGCTGAATGGAGGCGGAGATGAGGGTTTACAGGGTTTTCAGAGGCGCGCAGGTGGATGGCGTCCCCGGTCGGAAGCTCTCTGGTGTCAACATCGTTGTTTTTTAGAGTGCCGTTGTTCAGAGTAGGTCGGCTCCCACTGAACCGTCCTGCAAAGCTTCCCTCTTGCTTTCTAGACAGCCTGTTTTCGTTTCCTTTCTGGGTTTTTCTTTCTTTGATTTTCTTGCCTCCACTCTGGTTTGTAGCATTGTTTGGGTTGTTACGGGCTCTTTGGCAGTCCTGTAAAGCATCCCTCCTGCTTTTAGGCAGCCGTTTTACATTCCCTTTCTGGGTTTTCCTGTGTTTGATTCTCTTGCTTCCTCACTGGTTTGTAGCTTTGTCTGGGTTGTTTTGGGCTCTTTGGCATCCACCAACGACTAGAGTCCCTCCTCAGTGATGAGGACTAGTACCAACCAGTCTAATAAAGTGGGAATTGTATATAGAAGTTGGTGTCTGCTACGCCTGTTTATCTGCTCATCTTTCTAGGGTGACAGTCTTTTGAGGGTGGCATTTTGGTTTCAGTATCGCCACCTTTCCTCGTTATCGTCGTTGTTTTCCTCCATTAGGATTTTAGAAGATTCTTCTTATCCTATATTTGCGGGGGCTGGCTCTGTCCCTTTCAAAGCATGTGGGTATGATTGCGCTTACTGGGGTTTGATTCCTGGCTCATGATACATTACTGTCGGGCTGACTTGTGTTTGCCTGTCCTTGAGGCTGTCATTACCAATGTGGTTTGTGTGGGTTGTGGCTGTCTTTTTTCCTGCGTGGTTAGGGTTATACTGACATAAAACCCTGGATGAAGGCCGTTCCTAACTAGGGATCCTTGGGTTCCCGATCTGTCGTTGTTCCTTGACTTGTCGGCTTTTGTCGTCAGGCGTTTCTTGGTAGACTTACCCTTGCATCTCTATGTCGGAAACCCATGATGGGTCTTACGATGCTCCGACGGTGGGTTGTTCTGCTCGCTATCATCGTAGAAGGAAGGAAAAAGCTCATAAGATCCTCGAGGGTAAGCTTCGTTTTGTGGTGGGTAGAGATATTTACTTCAACAGAGTGGAAGCTTTATGCTCCCGTGCTCTCATTGGAAAGCTAGAATATGCATCGATGGATAAAAAGGACTGGTTCGAGTGGGCCACCGAACAGTGGAAGCTATTCTTGACTTATGTTCTAGCCATAAGCCTTCTGGTCTCAGGCTGGATTATTTTCGTCTTTTTGGAGGGAGCAGATGCTACTTCCGTCCTTAACCGGCTGTGGAGGGTTGGTA
Organism: Pseudotsuga menziesii; assembly: GCA_001517045.1. Taxonomy (NCBI): domain Eukaryota; kingdom Viridiplantae; phylum Streptophyta; class Pinopsida; order Pinales; family Pinaceae; genus Pseudotsuga; species Pseudotsuga menziesii. The sequence continues at coordinate 50,160 of LPNX010998588.1, read as the reverse complement.
AGGGTTCTCTGGTTTTAGATAGGTGGCATGTTCATTTCGATCCAGCGAGGGAGAGGGTTAGAAAGTGCCATCTTTGGACTCTATTGCCTCGGCTGCCTTTCCCGCTTTGGAATTGTGCTCTTCTCGAAGGAATTGGGAACATGATTGGTCTTTTTGTAGCAGTCGATGAGGATTTTATGAATACATATGATAAACGGATCGCCAGGGTTCTTGTGGAAGTGGACGTCTCCAATGGTCTGTCGTCTGACATTGAAATACTCTGTCATGAGCGTCTTTTCTCCCAAAGGCTCGATTATCAGGGTTTACCCTTTCGTTGTAGCTGTTGTCATGAGACAGGCCATTTGAGGCGATCCTGTCCATCGCTACGACAACCTCCATCTTCTTTGAGCTTTCGTGTTTCGCCTACACCTCAGTTGGATCCCTTACCGGAACAAAGGCATCGCCAGGTAAGTGAGACCTCATTCCCTCCGGTTGCTTCTAATGGAAATCTAAAAAATGCTTGTTCACTCTTTGATGATGCCTCGGATTTTGAACTAGCCTTTATGGATTCTGTTAATGTTAGAAGGAACTCACTGGTCCCACCTCCTTCTCCTTTGCCTTTGGGTAGCTCCCCTCACAAGTCCTTAAGTGGTGTTCCTTCTCCTCGTGTTAATGGGCGAGGCTCGTCCCTTTTCACGACTCCTTTAGGCTCGAGGTTACCTCTACCTCTACGATCCCCTCCACCATTGTCTTCTATCTCCCCCCCTCCCGTTATCCCGCCTTCTCCATCCTTTGTATTTCTTCCTTGGTCTCCTCCCCGGGAAATTGATGCCCATCGTGAGGAGTCTTTTCGTGCCTCTGACACTTCCAATGCCTCCACCTTACCTCTTTCTTTGTTGGTCGAGGAGTCAAGCCGACCTCTTTTCAATGCATCGGACTTCCCTCCTCTCGTCCACTCTAGTCCTTTGTTGACTGACTCTCCTCCCCACAGCCCTGTTGACTCCCTGTCCTTTGTAGACCCCACTCTACAAAAATATTTGAACATTTTTACAAACAAGTCTCCTCAATCGCCTTCTGTCCTTCCCCTTGGTTCCATTTGTTTCGAGAACGTCACTATTAGGAGGAAAAAGCATTCATCGTCTGTTAATGCGGCGATTCTAGCCCCTGCTCCTTATACTCCTTTATCCACTCGACTGAAAAACGCAGCTCGTAAACCTGCCTCCTCATCTCAAAGGGTCCTTAGAGCTTTGACCCCACCTCACTCAGATACCTGATGCGTATTCTTTCTTTGAATGTTCGTGGGTTGGGAGGCTCAGCCAAACAAAAAATCCTCTGTCATTTGATTTTGTCCCTCTCTCCCGATGTTGTGCTCCTACAGGAGACAATGACCAGTACTTACCTAGCCCTCTTTGCCTTCTCCAAGCTGTGTTCGGGTTGGGAGTTTTGCGCTCTTAGTTCAGTCGGTCTTTCTCGAGGCATTCTCTCTGGCTAGAACCCTAAGATGCTTAGATGTAAAGCTTTCCATACTATGGCTGGTATTTTGCTAAAAGCTTGGGTATGGGGTTCGACTTTACCTATCTCTATCCTCAATGTTTATGGCCCCTATCCTAATCGGGATTCTTTCTGGAATGTTGTGGCCTCAGGAGGTCTCCTCTCGCTCCCTAACCTTATACTTGCTGGTGATTTGAATTTAACATTAAATGCCTCTGAGATTTGGGGCACTAGGGAACAACTAGACCCCCTGGTCCCTTTCTTCTCCAATTTATTTATTGATCATCATTTAGTGGATATTGCCCCATCCTATGCAAGCCCAACTTGGAGGAATGGTAGGATGGGGGAAGAAGGCATCTCCAAAAGACTGGATCATTTTTTGCTTTCGGATCAGCTCATTAGCTCCCTACCTAGACATAGAGTTTGGGCTCATAGATGCGGGATTTCAGATTACTTCCCTGTCTTGCTTGAATGGAGTGATCTACAGATTCCATGCCTTTACCCTTTCAAATTCAATCATTCTTGGTTAGGGAATTCGGATTTTGTAAATATGGTCCGTACTGAATGGCCTCTGATCCATTCGGATGATTCATTGGATGATATGAATAATCTTTCATCCAAGCTGCGTCTTTTAAAAGAAAAAGTGAAAGCATGGACTAAAGCGAAATCTCAAAAATTGAAAGATAAATCTATTTACTTGGAAGAAGAAATTAACTCTCTTTTACTTTCTTCTCAATCTGCTATATTAAATAATGAATAGCAGTACCGATTAAGATCTTTAAAATCTTATCTACAAAAGCAGTTGGATCATGAGATATACTCTGCAAGACTTCAAAGCAGAGTCATTTGGGCTATGAATGGGGATGCCAATACTAAATANATCGGCTCGTAAAAATCAAAATGCCATCTGGTGTTTAAAGGATGAAGAGGGTAATTGGATATCGGATGACGAGAGCATAAAAGCTCTTGGGGTTCGCTATTTTAAAAATATTTTTGTTGATGATCACTTAACAAATCTTGCTGCTCAGCTGAAGGTTATTCGACTTTTTCCTTCATATATCTCCGGGGAGGATAAAAAAGCCTTTACTAGCTCTGTCTCTCTTTCAGAAGTTGAGAAGGCTTTAAAGACTTTAAAAAAAGATAAAGCCCTGGGCCTGATGGATGGTCGGTTGAGCTATATCTGTCCTTTTTTGATCTTATGGATCCTCTTCTAGTCAATATGGTGGAATCCTCAAGACTCTTGGGTAAATTTACCCCTTCCTTAAATTCCACCTTTTTAGCCCTTATCTCGAAAATCGAACATCCCGTTTCCTTTGGTGACTTTAGGCCTATTTCTTTATGCAATCTCTTCTATAAACTGATCTCAAAAGTTGCAGCACTGAGACTCAAACCCTTCTTAGACTCCTCTATCTCTCCTCGGTAATTTGGATTTTTGAAGAACCGTCAGATCCTTGAGCCAATTGCCATCACTCATGAAGTCCTTCATATTGTTAAACTGAAAAGAAAATGTGCTCTCATCCTAAAGTTGGACGTGACAAAGGCCTTTGACAGGGTTAATTGGACCTTCATCCATTTGATCCTTATCCAGATAGGGGTTCCCCTGGTGGGCGTAAATTGGATTATGGGGTGTATCTCATCAGCAAATTTTGCTGTCCTTGTTAATGGATCCCCTTCTTCTTTCTTTTTGGCTTCTCGTGGAATCAGGCAGGGATGCCCCTTATCCCCCCTGCTCTTCATTTTGGTTATTGAAGGTCTAAGCCTTCTGATTGAAGATGCCAAGAGAAATGGTAAAATCAAGGGAATCAAGATTTCGACTCATCTATTCCTCACTCATTTACTATTTGTAGATGATGTAATTTTATTTGGTATGGGTACTTTTGAGGAATGGATTGCTTTCAAAGTATTATTTGACATCTTCTGTGAGGCCTCTCACATGAGAATAAATGTGGATAAATCATGTTTTCTTCATTATGATTTGGATGCTGCCCTTCTTGGCAGAATAACAGGCCTCCTTCCCTACAGATTTGCTCATCTCAATCAGGGTTTCACCTATCTTGGTTACTTTTTGAAGCCCTCGAGTTATTTAGTCAAGGATTAGCATTGGCTTATATCAAAATTCGAGAAGCGTATCAATCATTGGACAAATAGACTCTTGTCTATGGGAGGACGCCTAGTCCTGGTTCGTTTTGTTCTCTCAAGCCTACATGTCTTTTGGATGGCCCTTGTTCCGATTCCGTCCTCAATTTTAGACAAGCTCAGAAAATTGATCTTTTCTTTTCTGTGGGGGTCTTCTACAAAACAAAAAAAGTTCCACCTTGTAGATTGGCATATTCTAGCACGTCCTATCGCCCATGGGGGCTGGGGTATCAAACACCTCCCTAGTTTCAGTCTATCTTTGAGGATGAAGAATTTTTGGAATGCTCTGAATAGCACTGGCATTTGGAATCTTCTCCTTTCTGCAAAATATATGAGGAATATGCCACTGCATACTTGGTTACGAGAGAAAAACTTCAGTTCTTGGAATGTCTCGCTTATTTGGAAAGGCTTTCTTAAAACCCTATCTTGGATTGGAAAAGGAATTCTCTAGAAAGTGGGAAATGGTTCACATGTCTTTATCGATGTGGACCCTGTTGTTGGAATGGGTAGCTCCTTTACTCTCCCAGCCGATTTGAGAGCTTACCTGGCAGACTATGGGATATGCACCCTTGAACAAGCAAGAAATAACACTTCCTTTGCTACATGATATTTGTTCACCGCTGAAGAGCTTGATCTCTGTGAAGAATGGAAATATCATTGGGAAACTTATATTAGAGGTTTGGAATATAATAGAATCCGTCTTAAGGACCTGCGTGATTCGCTCCTTTGGTCTCACAGCAATTACGGTGGGCACATTAAGTGCTGCAAAAGGATATGACAGTATCTTCTTAATCAATAATTTAGAGGAACATAACCCGATTTTGGACTCTCTCTGGGCTCTAAAAATCCCGTCAAAATAAATCTGTTTGAGTTGGATTCTGGTAAATGAAAGGATCCTTACATGGGATCACCTTCAATCCCGTGAGTACTGTGGTCCGAGTCGGTGCGTACTATGTGAAATAAACAACGAAGATATTAGACACCTTTTCTTATTTTGTCCCTTCACTATGAAGATTTTCTTATACTTTTCAATTCGCTATGGTTTCTCTTTACCATCCTTCAACTATGTTCAGTCCTTTTTAGCTCACTGGTTTGTCAACATTGCCTGCTCTGCTTCCTATAGATATATTCCTCTGTTTGTTTTCTAGTTCATTTGGCTCCTCTGCAATAATTGTATTTTTGAAAATGGGAAACCTTATGCAGCTACGCTTATCTCCAGAGTTGAGAGTTATCAAACTCTTTTCCCTGTGCCTCATAAACCTCAAAAAAGTAGGAAGATTGGTCCAAAACCACAACATGTCTATCCCTATGGGTACTTTGATGGCACTGCTGCATTGAATGTTGGAGGAGCAGGGTTTGTGATCTACATTAGTGAAACCCATTATTACAGTTTCTCATTGGGATGTGGAGGTAGCACAAATACAAGAGCAGAAATACTGGCACTTTGGGCTGTCCTTAGAGTGAGCTGTTTGATGGGATTGCCCATACATTTGATTTCTGGTGATTCGATGGTGATTATATCTTGGATTAACAAAATTTCGGCCCTTGATATTCCCACTCTGATGCACTAGTGTGATGATATAAAAAATATGCTCCAAACTGTCCCTCAGGTGATCTTCAAGCATATCTTCCGCGAGCGCAACATGCTCGCTGATGGTCTTTCCAAGCAGGCTCTGAATATGGATATGGGATCATGATACTTCACTGAATCATTGGATGGGATGGTCATTAATTATGGCCACTTTATACTCTTTTAGCTGCTGTTTCTCATCATTTTCAGCATTTGAATGTTAAGCAGTTGTTTTTTCTTTCTCTGTCTGATATATTGGAAGCCTATGAGCTAGCTCGTCATGCAACATATCGATCACTACCAATTATACAACATATTCTGACCTGGTATTTAGGGATGATGAGAAAAGTCTGCTACGATCAGACTTTGTTTCTTTTTGTTTGGTTGAGTGCTATGCTGATATTACTATCATATGTCTACGTGTTAATCTCGATTTGATTCCTTCTCTCTGTCATGAAAATGGTTTTGTATAATATGTCTTTTGATTCCTATGAATAACAAAGACTGGTATTTTTTCTTCTCAAAAAAAGTAAAGTTTGTCGAAGTTAAAGAAATTAGGTCGAAAAAAACTTGTCTTACAAAAGGAGTGTTAGGTTTTTAAAGTTAAATGTATATTGGGTCTATTTGGTCTTTAAAATTAAGAAAATTAAAAAATTATCATATTATAAATTGTATATTCTCTACCAATGTTTTTAGAAAAAATATTAAGAACAATCGTAATTTATATTGAAGAAAAAAAAAATTCGCAAAATTATAAAATTAATTTTCAAAGACAAAAATATCACTTTATTTGTTTATTAAAAACAATTTTATTTTACACGTATAGTTTCTCGAAACATATTAGGTAAAGTTTGTCGAAGTTAAGGAAATTAGCTCGAAAAGAAATTGTCGTACAAAAGGAGTGTTAGGTATTTAAAGTTAAATGTAAATTACGGAAAGTCTTTTATTTATTCTAGGGTTTCTACAAAAAGAACTTTACACCTTCTATAATCGAACAAGGTTTTATAAATACTGAATTACCTTCCAATCCAAGATTTATTTGAAACGGAATGAAAATTGCTGGCAAGATTGCACCTTAGAGGGTGATGGAAACAAATACAATATAACGAAACATTTCTCAGTTTCCTTAGCGTCCTTTTCAATAGAGATGATATCAACATTTGCAGAGTGGAGTTGTGAACTGATAATTCGGTGCTGTAATACTCCCACCATAATTCATTTCGAAAAGAAAGGAAATGTCCAGAGGGCCAAGGCTATACGCAAAATCATTGTTCGGTGCTCAAAATAGAACTTTTTGCTTGAGAATAAAATGTGAAAAGTATCATTGTCAAGAATACTTCCGTATCATGTAACATGGGTCATTAATTACTGTTCATACTGATGGAAAGTAAAAAGGGGAAAGTATCGTTTGAAAAATGCATCCAATTTGTGTAACACGCTGAAATTATTATTGTTATTATATAGAGAGAGAGCTATGAGGTATATATTAAGTTTGTCTCTATATAGCTATAAGGTATATATCAGCTAGCTATGAAGTGTAAATTGCATTGGTTATAGATCAGTTAGGTATAAAGTATAGCTTGAGCTATGAGGTATATATTATTTTTGTGTCTATATAGCTATATGGTATATATCAGCTAGCTATAAAGTATAGGTTGCATTGGTTATAGATCAGTTAGGTATAAAGTAGAGCTTGCATTGGTTCATTGTTAGAGCACTTCTTATAAGGTGAGGATAGAGCAATTGGGGATAAGGTGACATATAGTGAAAGCACTCTTTTGTAAAATGAGTGTGTCAAATACTCCTTGTACAGTAAGTGTGTGTCAGGTATGTATAGAGGAGATGTGAATAAAATACAGTGTCTGTAAAGTAAGTGTGGTGTTTGAGTATAGACTAATTGTGAATAAAATACACTGTTAAAACACTCCTTCTAAAGTGAGTGTGACACTAAATATGAGCCGATCCACTTATCTATTCTCCTCATTACAATAAAATTAGATTGATACCATGGAATAAATATAATGTAACAGGTTGAATCTAATTATATGAATACTAAGCCCATAAGAATTCTTCATCGAGCAACGCAGGCCGCACAAGGGATTGTTGGAAGAGACGTTAATATGGTGGAGTGCGAAGGGTCCAAACATGTGTTCCAAAGGTCAAAGTGAACCAAATTCTGCCACTCGTGCAAAGGAAAACGATGGCATATGGGCCACTAAAGTATTTGCAGTGCCCATTGATGTGAACACGGTAGGGCTATTAGACATGGCAAACACTGATTATCTGCAAAGCAAAGCAACATATGAACCATTGGATCTGTAGGGCCAGGAGAAAAACCTGAGAATACTTCCAAATTTGTGTCTCAGGTTGGAATATTGTTGACATAGAGTGCCTAAGAAAGTTGGAAACTTGCAGCAGCATCTCTGAGCATTGGCTAGTCTCGGCAAATTCGAAAGGCATTTGTTGCCAAATAAAACTCATGGTACATGGCCATACATTCAAAAGTTCTTTGTAATCTTCAAAAGTCAATAAATACTTGCGAATATACTTTTTTCCATCCTGTGAAAATACCTAAAAGTCTATCGAGGAAGTGGCAAATGTTCTTGAATCTCCATCTTCAAGTTTGAGATTTTAAAACTTCTGTACTCTGTGACATAACAAGGTTGGGAGAGCAACAAGAACCCTGCAGTGTAGTAGTTAATGTTGCGGTTGCGAGGCACATCAATTTGATCCCACTGTTGATCCAACAGTTGTTGTGCCCCACAGTCGCAGCATTAATTGTTGCGCTGCGATATGCTTATTGCTCTCCAGAAGGTTGAATGTGTGATCAATGTCCTTGCTCTACAAGAAGAATAAAATGCACTCCATTTTTTTTATAAGTAAAAGTTTCTTTATACTTTTGTTTTCTTATGTGGGTGGCCACCTTGCTCTTTATCATTGAGAATTAAGATAATCTAAACTTTATTTTTGTTTTTAATCTTGTTATAGCAGCCATGATTATAACATTAAATAATCTTGTTACAAGAGTCATCGATAATCTTGTCATAGCAGTCACGACTTAGAGTCATATGGCACCTGGCTGTCATACGGCATTCTCCATCCAGTTTCAAAGCATGGAACAGAAAAGACATCTCTCAATTCTTATGTAATAAAATGATTTTTTCCCATATTTTCCACAATACAATTTACAAATGTTTATTAACAATATTTATATCAATAGCAAAAATATATTATATAAGTCATATTTTATTCTAAAATTTTAACTTTACTAAATTTTTTATGTGTTATATTTTTCATCTTATATAATATGCTTTTCTTTTTTTCTTTTTTTTTTCTGTAACTTTCCACAATACAATTTGCAAATATTTATTAATATTTATATCAACAGCAAAAATATATTACAGAAATTATATGTTATTTAAAAATGTTAACTTTGTTAAGTTTTTTATATGTTATAGCTATTTTATTTATTATAAAATATAAGATATATTTTATTAATAAAAGATTGACTTACAAAAATAGAAATATGTTATTTAAATATTTTAACTTCCCTAAATTTTTCATATGTTATATTTTGGCCTTATCCAAGTGAGAGCTATTTTATTTATTATAAGATAGAATATGTATTTTATTAATCAAAGATTGAGTTACAAAATTATAAATATATTATTGAGTTCAATTATATCTAGATATATAAAATGTGGATTTAAATAGATAACTAAGCAACTTCTTAAGAAATTCAATATCAAGTAAGCATTACCTCTAATTCATTGCTTTAATGTTTACATAACAAACAAATCACAATATTCTTTTGTCTAACTAGTCTTCATTGACATTTACATCCACTTTAAAATGTTATAGTTTGTGCTATTTCTTCACTTTATCTTTGAGCTTCCCATTTAACACATAATTTCTCTTACTATGCCAAAGTGCATAGGTGTTGAGTTTGGAAAAGAAGTATCCAAGTAAGTGGACTAATCTATGGAGGTACTTCCATCTCTTGAACACATAGCTTCTTGAATCCAACAATTATCAATCTATAAGAGCACTCTAAATATTGAACATATCCAAAAGTTAGTCATACAAGTGACCTTCATGTAAACTAACTATTTCTTAGAAAATTCTTAAAAAGGTTTTGTATTGACTTCATAATCAATGTCAAAATTTGGTGTTGTATTGACTTCATAATCAATGTCAGAATCTAGTGGGACTTCATACCTAACATCTCAGATTTCTTCATATATTGTTAACTCTTTCAATTTTTCTTTAGAAGATTGTTGGCACAAATTTTACAATTCAATGTTGTATGTCCACGTCTTTTGCAGTGGAAGCACTCAACTGTACTTTTGCTTCTATTAATCCTTCCTTACTTTTGAAAATAGGGCGATTTCAGTTTGGAAAGAGTTTTGTGTATAAATGGAAAATTAACTTAGAGTGAAAATAGTATTATCATAAATTGATGATAAACTATTTTCTCATTAGAGACATTAATTCATTGATATAGGCAAAGAATGATGCTTTAATTCATTGATATAGGTAGAGAATGATGTCTGCATTTTTAATTTGGATAATTGTAATTGTAATTTCAAAGAAAACTTTTCTTTTGTATATATTTTCACCAAAAATTTAGTCAATTTTTTTCACATATCTTTAGAAGATTTTTTTTAATCAATAAAATATAATTAAGAATCCCAAAGAATTAATCTAATAATGGACTTAGCTCTCCTTTTAGTTTTTTTTAAGACTATTAATTGAGTGAATATGTAAGTGTTGTTTATGAGCCATCTACAATTCTCCATAAATTATTGCTCATAAAAAATTGTTGAATTTTTAGGTTTCCAATTGTAGAAATTGTTTCCATTAAACTTTTCCACCAACACTAGGTACATTTCTAAAGAGAAATTTATATTTTACCAAGTTGAATAGGAATCCCTCTCTATATTTCCACATTGTCTCCTCTGGATTTCAATCTCCTCTCACGGTCTCTTTTGAAGAATTTGCATAGGCACACGAGGTGTCTTTAGCCTCCCTTCACGCTGCCTCCCAAACTTGTCTTCTCCACGGCTCTCTCACTGGCCGTGCCAAATAGATGGTTATCAACTGGATCAAATAGATAGAAGAATCAAGTTGCCTCACGTGTTCTCTACTAACTGTGTACACTCTGTCAACCATGCCCAAATCTATAGATCTCATTAATAAGTGGCTCAAATAGATAACACGTAGTAGACCCGACATCTTTTCCATAGAGATGCACTCCCTCTACTATTCTATACATACGTCTTTGATTTCTCAAATTAGGACTATTTCCTTGATTGTAATCTGCATCTTGGAGGATTACAAACTGTTCACCATGTAACATCTCCAAATTTAATGAATAACAAAAAAATTATTTGAAGGGTTAACTGCAAATACATATAAGGTAAACAATTTTCACACTAACTTCAGTATCTAACCGTTAACTTGCATTAGTGCATGATTACTGAATTACAACAACTTTAGAATGCAACTTACCATTATTTTGAACTAGTTACTTGATGTTTAAGTCGTAAAAGGTAAATTATACATTTATTTTAAGACAGTTATAGTTGGCTTCCTACTTGTTATCTTCTAAGTACTTGTTAACACTATTGTGATGCTAGGGGGATGGGTTTAAATTTATTACTCAGCTTTGAAGCTAACGCATGACCCTATGCAATCTTTTTGCAGGTGCGAGATGTGGATAGCTTACACACAAATCCTAGATAATTAACAAAGTCCCTAGCTAAGGATAGACAAACTAATCCTAAGCAAATATCTAAGCGCTTGACTAAATTAAGGTTTCCTCTTACCATATGATAACATGATTATAAAGAAATATATATTATGGCATTAATAGAAAATTTCAATGGGTTTGTGACTATAGCGTTTGGGGTTGAAAGTATTAAACACGAAGTCGAATTTAAGATGGACACATGATGTCCCTACTGTCTCGAGTTGGAAAGCAGTAGTGTCTTTTTGTAAACCCTAACAGTTTAATGTCCCTTGTATTTTGTTAGTTGGTCTTGTCATTGGGTTATTTGGTTTCTACATAGTGTAGTGAAGGGGAGAGAGCTGAGGCTCTTGTCCTTCTCCTCGCTCCAAACTCTGTAAAAAGAATGCACCAGTGTAGTTGTAATGGGTTTTCTCCTTGACCGAGTATGTTTGTTTCTTTCAGCGCTAGGGTCGTGGACTAGTCTCTAAGACAGTCATTACCATCAAAATGCTTCTGCGTAAAGTAATTTATTTTAGTTTTCATTAATGTTCTTTATTATATGTATACACCTTAAAACTGAAGACTGACCTCTTCATGTTTGTTTGTAGGTGTTCTTGCTTCGGTTGCTGCATTGAAAAAGGAATTTGGTCTCCAAGGTGATGGTGTGTGGTATGGTAAGACTTGATACCCACATTCCTTTCTCTTTGTATCTACGGCTCTAAGACTAGGCGATCACTCTCATGGTTGGAGTCGTTTTATGTGTTTCCTTCTCATAAAAATCTTGGTAAAATTTCTGGTTGATCGGCCCTATGGCACTTTCCAGTTTTTATAAAAATATTCTCCCTTCGACCGTGGAGTCTGAAGGGGACTGTTATGTAATGTAATGTTTAGTTTTATTAAGTGTTTGAGGTATTACAGAGTCTTGTAAACAAAATGTTTTAAGGATCGAAAGAACCAGCTTCGTCGTGGTTTATAACCTACAACTTACTTCTCTTTGATTGTTAATAAAAATAGTTTATCTTTGGATATATCGTGTCATTATTTTATGACATCTCTAGCATTGTGCTTTTATGACTATATTTTTAAATGAAAGGGGCCGTGAGGCCACATAAATATCAAAATCATTAAGTAATTGCTTGTTGTGTTTAGATATGAACTAGTGATTTCATTAGTTGGAAAAATGATGAAGCCACAAGGTTGTTTTTTGTTGAGTGTAAAAAGAAATCAATATTTTTAGTTTATAACTAGTTGTAAGGGAAAATAACAAGTTTCGACCCTCTCACCTCTTGGAAAAGGAGATAACTTATTAAAATGTTAAACCCTGCATTTCTTATATTTTTAATTTTATATTTGTTAAAAATTTGAGCTCTCGAAGTCCTGTCAGCTACTATAAAATTATTTCTTTTAAAATTGAGTCGTAAGGCTTCTATGTATCTCTAGAATGCATAGACTATATATCTTTGATAATTTTATTGGTTTACATTCAGTTTAATCTTGTTCAAAACCCTTATACAGAGAAAGACCCTTACGGCTTTGAACATGTGACCTAAAAGTTAAAGAAATATGTCTAAAACTATAGCATTATACTAATGTTTAAATATGGGAAAACTACAATTATTGGAAGGAATTATTTATAACAGTTATTGTTTCAATTGTAGACGTGACTACCCCTAACTCTGTCGAAATGCTTACGGAACAGAAAGGTCTTTTCCATACAGGCATAGAGTTTTTAAGTTTAAAAAGATTTACCCTATAGTTTGTAATATTATAAACTTTGTCTTGACTTGAGAGAGAGCCTTTCGGGTGTGAACCGAGTAACCTAAAGTAAGCCTATCGGCTAGAATATAAATATTTATTTTATTAAATTATATAGTACTTAATATTAATACTATAATGAGGATTTCATGAAAGTATTATATTTGGTTAAAGTCCTTTACATTTTTCACAACTATAACTCTAAATTTTATCTAGTAATTAAATAGTATTTTAATTAGGGTAAATAAAATTGATCTTTTGTTATGACTGAATAGCCTGTGCAGGCTTCAAACTGGTGCTATAAGTCTGCTACACTTCTTTATAATGGTTTATTCAAAGTGGACTTTGCAAGGTTTAGTTTTACTATAATTTTAAATGATTTATGAAAAGAAAACCTAGCTTCTTTAGGTTTAGCTCCTTAAGAATATAAATTGTTGATTCTTAAAGATGAAAGTAGCCTTAAACCGTAATAGATAATATTTACAGAAACTGTAATTATAACTTTGTTCCTAAGGTGAAAGCTAAATAGAATCTGGTTCATTGTTTACTTAACAATGATACACTTGAATATTATAAAACGAGATATTAAAGAAGTCACTGTAAACTCAGAAAAAAAATAGTTATAATATTCTAGGTACTTATCTACATATTTTTCTTTGTAGACTAATTACTAGAATCTACAGTTCTGCAATAAAACTTGTAAAAACTATAGCATTCTTTAAGAAATATTGCACATAAGTAAAATCTATCTTACCTAATATAATTCAGTAATCTTTAAAACTATAGAAATATCCTTCAGCATTCATATCCTTGAGATTCATATATGAAATAAATGCACATATAATAAACAAACAACATAGAACCTGAATAACTGTAGAAGGGGGAAAAACACCCAAAGAAGACCGTTCCTCCCAACCATCTCTTGAAAACAACCAAGATCACTTTCTTTAGGACCCCCGAGCCTATTCACTGAACCACGAGGACGAAGATGTTTTGTAACAACCCACACAAAAATATCTGCAACTTAGCAACTCACTAGTAGACATAACTCTCAGCAATTTCACTTTAGCTATCCCCTCATCAAATTCCTCTTGTGTGCCTGCTTTTTCAGTTTACAGCAATTCACAAGGGTCTAATCACTTGGAATAGAATGTAATGAGCCTCCTTCTTAATTCGATGGTATTTATAATATTTCCTAGGTCTTTGGGTTAGTTTTGTAATTAAATGAGCCACCTGCTCAGTTACTCTTCTCACAGAACATGACCACAATTTTACAGATTTTTCCTCATGCAACAGCTAGAAAGTGAAATGCTAGTTCTGCAACTTGTCATTTATCCTTCTATGACTACTCATTCCTCCTAATGGGTCAATGAACACTCTTCAACAATCTTCTTTGGATAGGTGTCTCTCCTTTTTAATTATTTGAATAAATAAATAGTCAATTATAGTAATCCTTGACCATCCTTGGTCATAAAAACTTTACAATAACTTTTAACATAATGTTTTCTCAAGTAAATGAAGATATTTATTTTTCAGTTCTAGGTGGGTTACAAACACCCCCTCTTAAGTTCAACATCATCCTCGATGTTGCTTAAGATTCTTCTGAGTCTTCCTAGAATAGAATTGGATATTCCTCCCGCACATGACTCTCCAATTCTCATTTTGCTTCATCTTTAATGAGGTGCTTCCATTGCACTTTTACGCGTCCAATGGTGTGATTCCAGAGAAAGCTTTCCCTCCTATTGAGAATACATTCTGGTTCCAACTGAAAATCTCCTTCAGGTTCTACCAGAATAACATTCCAATCGATCACATGAGTACCATCATGCACATACTTTTTCAATATGGAAATATGAAATACATTATGTATTCTAAGATTAAGTGGTAGAGCTAACTAGTAAACGACTCGTCCAACTCTTGCCAATATTTTAATGGTCCACAATACCTAGGTGCTAATTTAGTACAAGTCCCCAACTTAAAGTAGCACTTTCTAGGTTTTACCTTAGCAAACACATGATCACCTACTTGCAATTATTTATGAGTTCTTTTAAGGTTTGCATGACTCTTTTTTCTGTCTTGTGCAATTTTCATATTTCTTTGTACCTGTTTCACTGTTAGTTCCAGTTCTTTTAACAAGTCAGGTCCTAACATCAATCTATCAACCGTATTACTCCATGAAATGGGAGTAAAAATATGAAACATATATTTTTACTTACTTAGTAACATCAAATCACTTTAACAATGATGTTTACTTAAGCTACCTAGATGACTACTTTGTAGCAGAAGTTGTTTATTCAAAAGCTGTGGCTGTCAAAATATCCTCTAGGAAATTCCTCAACATTAACATCTAACTACAACCCACTCAACAGTAGTTGCTAATTAGTATGTTGCTGAATCATGATTCATATTTTGCATGGGATTATAGGGACATGAATGATGTTGATCCAATGATTTTCACTCATAATATTAAAATCCAAGAGTACTCCAATCCAATCTATCAACCTCAACGACAAATGAATCCAACATTGAAGGATACTGTAAAAAATGAGTTAAACATTGGAACTCAAGACCAGCCATGACTAGCTTCTATTGGATACTAATGGGATAATAAAACAATGTCAGAGGTTGTGGTCCTGTTTAGAGAATATGTCAAATTGTTCCCAAAAAACTTCACATAGATGAAGGGCATCCAAGGTGAGTTGGGATAAATGTGAATTGAATTAAATCCAGACACAAATCCTATAAAGACGATATGTTATTGGAAAAATTCCTGGATAAAATAAAAGGTTAAATAAGAGATTGATAAGATGCTTAAATCCAAGTTGATCCTTCCTGTGGAAGAATCAGATTGGGTCATCCCAATAGTAATAAAAAAAGACTTGAAGGGGATTCGTGTCTGTGTGGATTGTATGGGTCTGAATACAGATTGCATTCATGGTTCCTTTCCTACCCCTTGAAGCAATGAAGTTCTAGATCATGTTGCAGGAAAGGTCTGCAAGCTCCTTGACACCCTATCCCATTTATCCTCACGTTGAGAACATCATACTTTATTTTTTGTAGCCACATATATATACATATACATAAATAGAGGCTAGCAGGACATTGTTCCACACCCTTAATTGTGGTTGGGATTTTATATTTACATTATGAGACTCTAGATAGATCTATATAATGTGATTTCCCCACCTCAAAATCCCCTTCTTTATTGGTGTTTACTTTAGTTGGTTCTTGATTGTATATACATAATTGATTTTCCTCACCAATCAGGTTATAATGTAAGATAGAACTTAGATAACAACTGGGTGGGGAGATTGGTTGGTAATACCTAAAAGGACCACCTGACTTATAAGACCCCTACCAATAAGGTAAGACCTAGACCAAACAGAAAAGTAGGAGACCTTTTAACATGCATGAGTGATTAAAGCTTATCTTATTAAGCTACCGAATAAATACTTTCCAGCCACCACCAATGAATGGGGAAAAAATTATCCCCTACTCGTTGCCAAGGATTGGCAAAAGGGAAAGAGTTTGGGATCGATTTGAATATGATGGAAATGCACCATATCCCTGGGATGAGCAAGCCTTGTCTACAAATAAATTTGGGATGTGCTTATTGGTCAGTGTCGCTATAAGCCATTTCAGGACATCCATTTGGGGAGAAACAAACCCATAGGAACATGAGAAAGGACGACAACATTCATCGTTCATCCTCTTGAATAAAGAAGTGTTTTTTTATCAGTCATCCATGTTAGCTCAGTATGCCACATGTATTTCCAAGAATCCCCAAGTCCAACTCAATTCCATTGTGGGTACTGAGTGCACTATAGCCTATTCAAGCTGCTAAGAAAAAGTGTCCTAAACATTAATGATACATACCTTTTAAAATAGGATTCATCCCCCTTCCCGAAGGTATTTTACTTGCTTGGGATGCTGAATCTCAATAGGTTTGCATCCAAGCCTGCTAATGGGACGAAGTCCTCAATCTAATCCAATCCACCAGGAACACAAACTAACAGTTTTTATCTTTGAAAAAAAGACATATCTAATCCACCATGCACACAAACTAATAGTGTTACCTGAACTCACAAACACAGAATAGTTAGAATGGTACATATTGAAATCCATTACCAAATTTGATATGGTCTGTCTCTTTTAGGAGAACACTGTTCTAAGATTAGTGATATCTTGTTCAAGTTGCAAAGACAAAGTTGTGCAATGCCTCAACACTTTTCCCTTCGGTGAATGCTAGTCCAAAACAACACTTTCATGCTCAACTCTAGATGCCAGTGTAAAATTAGTAATTTATAGGCAAGCCAACGAATACAACAATTCAAAGAAACATTCTGTAAGCAGTTCGTAAAGAAACTTTTTCCTATTTGTTAGGAGCTTAATTTCATAATCACTAACCAATAACATGATTTGTAGAGTTTGACACTTGCTCAAACACCAAGTCCAATTTGAGGAGGGTCAATTCTACATACAAATTCAATAGGCCCCAAATTTCTTCCAATAAGGATTCAATAGTTTCATAACCATGTAGTGACATCCTTTCAACCACCATTTTCTAAATGTATACATGGTACCAAAAAAAGGAGAATTTTTCCTACTTACCTGAGCCTTCTCCTTTGGTCCATTGTTACCAGCAATCAAAACCTACATGATAGGGTTTTACCACAAAAATCCGATAACCCAAATGAGAGCTGGAATCTTCCAAAACCTTAAACCTTTAAAAACCCTATTAAAATCCAGTTTTTTCAAAAAACCCATCAACAACTGAATTCAAAACTGAGGTTTTCCAACAAAAACCCAAAATCTTAGCTCAAAACAATGTCCAGCCATTAGAATCGCTTTACAAAATTATCAAAAACTCACCTTCTTGACATCCAAAATCTTCCTAGAGTCCAAATTCATGGTCATATAAACCCTCCCGTAAGCCCCAGAGCCAATAAGCTCTCCTTTCTTCCACCTAATAGCAGGGAAACCTCTTTCTCGAGTCATTTTATAAATAGAACTCGCCCGAGGTGACCTGAAACTTGAATTCATCCCACGCCGAAAACCTCCATTGTTCACCTCAGGGCTCCTAAACACCAATGAACTCTTTAAATATCCATATCCGTCCTGCATATTTTAGGAACCCCCTCTCAACACTTCATATGACCCGAATTTTGATCATGTCTGGATGGGACAAACTGTGCCCAATCCACAAACCTCGAGAGTTTCAGCAAGAATAATGGCAAATCACTGTGTTCTAATGACGATCAGATTGTTTTAATCGAATTTGATTGAAAATAGCTTGGTGTGAGTGGATTTCGCGTGGTGATATAAGGAGGTTTGACGATTCATCATTATAAATTACAGGTGTCTTTTATTCTCAATGTAAATTTTTATTGCTCTACACACTATTTTATTAAAAAATGTAATCATTTCTATATATTAAAAGTGTTGTCTTAATATAAACACATTTATATTATATAAGGCAGAAAAAGTAATACACCACTTTTGTAACAACTAGATTTTTACATACTTGTATATAGTTACTTATATAAAATTTCATAAATAAAATTATTGTAAAAGTTTCTATGATTTCCTAAACTTCATTTTCTAAGATTATATCTAAATTACCCTTGTAACCTTCACCTATAATACAACTTTCACCTTGATCACAATGATGAGAAACAGAGTAGAAATGTGAGAAGAGAAACCAAAGAGATTGCCTTCCTTTGCATTTGAATTTGCTGCATCATCTGCTAGCGACATCTTCACCGTTGGATTTCATATCTAAGGGACTAGATTCTTCGTGTTTCGAGTGGGAAATAATTTTTTTTAAGAATTTGAGCCCAACTTCCAAAAGAATGGAGGAAGCGTTCATAAAATGTCAAATCGCTAATCTTTTTTAGAATTATAAGTATTATTTATTCATTTTAAAATAATAATAATGCTTGCCATGAGGACACTTTCTCCTCTAAAGAAAGTTCATGGGTTTTAATTTTTTGAATTAATGTTTAATATGAATTTTGTCGTTAACTTATAATTTAGGTTTCATGTAGGGTGAGTTTTAACTTGCGTTTTTAGGAAGTGGGATATGGGATAACCATAACGTCATGTTTTATTCCATTCACATTTTTATAAAATCACTTAATTTTTATTAGTTGTTGTTGTTGTCATGGCCCCACCGTTTGGCCTAACATCTTGATGTCCATATCAAATCTAAAAGACTGCAATGCAACATTATGTGTTATCATCAGTTAAGAATGGATTAAGGAAAATTTAACGCCCTCACCAACCTCCCAATCCCTCCCGAGTTTGTTCAAGCAATTTTTAAGCTACACCTTCCTCATCCTCCACGCTCTGCATCTCCTAAAGAGTTCAACTTCCATTGCTCAATAAACACACTCTCTAACGTCATAATTGGAAGAGGCAGCAACAGTTTGTTGGAGTGTATCTTTGTTTGGATTCACATAAGAAGAGGAAGTCACATTCTTCTTTCAAGGTAGATGCATAATACCTTCTCTTCTTCCATACCCCGCAACCATGTATGTTTAACGATCTCAGTTGTGTTAAAAACTTGTCATCTAGTTGTGGGTGGTAAAAGTATTTTAATCAAAAGAATTATTTTATTGTTATGGATGCATAATTTCTATCTCACTATTATTACTAGCAATGATTGTTGGACTAAATTTGTTTGCATAGAGGTTGGGAGCTTTTCTATTAAAATTCCTCAAGATTGAACTCTATCATTATTGTTTAACACACCATAAAGGTTAAATTTCTACAATTGAATAGAAATTGAATCGATCATTTCATAGTTTTTCAAATCCATGTGAAATAATTAGATTGCCAAATCTTATCATTTAATCTCTAGATATTAATGGTGAAATTGTGGTTCATGCAAAAGGACTTATGCATGTGCAAAGTGGAAGAAATGAGATTCTTGAAATGTAGTTTTTATTTTTTTCTTTCTTATACAATTTCTCTTTATGTAGTCATGCATTTTATGTACTAATTTTCAACTGCATTTTTTTGCATTTAAATGGTAAACTATTTACTTTTTTTTCCATTTCCAAGGGCATTTAATTTTTTTTGCAATGATGCATACTTTTTGATAAGGAAAATGCATACAAGAAGTTAGATATACTACTATATATTCAGACAAAACAATAACTTAAGAACTAACAAAAATAAGTCGAGAAATAAATGATTCATCTCAGATTTTATATCTTAAAACCCATTTCCAAATGCATAAACACATTAACAATGTCCTCCATCCTAGAGATAGGGAGAACTATTCAAATTGCAACAGAGAATTATGTGAAATGTCAAGCTCCTCCAACAAGCCCAGGTGCACTCCAACCCACTCATATGGTGCTCTTCTACTGACTAAATACTTATTTCCATCCGAGATGTACTAGTAGGTTTGTTAAAACTTACTTGAATAAAACATACTTTTTTGTACATCATTCAAGTAAATTACTTCATTGTTAGGAATATGTGCCTCAAATGGACTTTGAGTGATTAAAATATGTACCTCAACACCCCAGTTTAATTATAAATTGAGTCTTTCATTAATTAAAATATTGTTCTTGGTGCTTCCACCAGTTCAATTATTATTGGATCAACTGCTATAACGTTTAAAGGAAATGAGCCTGGCGAAGCTCCATTGACTCGTATAGCTAGTTCAATGGTCACAGATTGTGATTGTTATATTGAAGTTAGAAAAGCACCTCAGTATGGGACTTGGGACTCTTACATTGAAGGATCAAAAACTAGCTATGATGATTATAGGTATCAATATGGTACTAGTTCTAGTACCAAATTCGTAGTTGTAGGAACCTAATTTTTCTTTGGCACGTGCTTAATGGTTTTATTCAATGGTACAGCAGGGATAAAGATGGTCAAGAGAAAATTTGTGCAATTTATTTTTTGTATCTTTGAATATCGAGGTGCATGGAACCAATATTACTAATAGAAGGTAGAAAATTTATAAAATTTACTAAATTGTGACAATTCATTGTCACAGTTGCAATTTTCCATGACACAATTAAAAATGACTAATCCATATTCTTCTAGCTAGTCATTTTTATGCCGTGACTAAATTAGTCATTTATGTTAGTCATTTTTAACTCTGTCACTTATTATCTATTCATATTTTTTAAATGGTGACTAAATTAGTCGTTAATTTTAGTCGTTTATAGTTAGGTCAAACAAAATTGCTCATATTTAGTAGTAAATCACTTGAAAAACCTATGGTGACTAGAATTTTTAGTCACGTAGAAGATAATTCCTCATTTTGTACTAGTGATATCTATAAGTCAAAATAATACGAAATACATATGCAAATTTCCACATTTCCAAGCTTTATTGTGACTAGTTTCCATGTGTTGATTTCCCATTTCAATGGAGTTGTATATCTGATGTATGTTGTGATTTGGATCTGATATTATATGTTTTTGGTGATATATTAAAATTTTATTAATGGTACATATTCATTATGCTCTGTTTTGAACCATTATCTACTCAAATTATGAGTCAAAGTTGAGCTTTTACATGTCATTTCCCTTAAGCAAATATCACTGAATTTATGCATTCAAATATGAAGCTTCAAAAATATCTTGCATAACTCTTAACCATACCAAATTACAGTAAATTGAGTCTAATAACAGTCCCCATACTTTTTTTGACAAGTTGGTAAGGTCGTATAGTAGTTGGAGAGCCATTTCTGCTCACACCCTAGGGGGATTTACACCATAAATTGCTAGTAATTTTACCATTTTTTCCAATGTTCCCAAATCAAGTTGCATATGTCCATAACCTATCATAAATTTATCATATATTCAATTTATTGGTCCTAATACTCCCCATATCATCCCCTACCAAATTTGAGACCATCTTGTGATAAAGAAATGATAGTCATCATGCATGCTTTGATCAAGTTTAGACAATACTTGGTAGGAAACAAATTTGTGGTTAAAAATGACCATAAAATATTAAGGTAATTCCTCACTGAAAATGATCTAAATTAAAGGTAGGAAAAGTGGGTGAGTAAGATTCAAGAATTTGACTTTGATATTGAATATGTGAAGGGAAAAAATAATATGGTAGTTAATGCTTTATTTAGAAGACCTTCTATTTCTTTGCTGGATGTAGCAGAAAATTGGAAAGCCACATTAGAAGTAGAGTATGCCGAGGATACATTTTCTTGTGAAATTTTTGATGGGACTAACCATGATGATAGGTATAAGGTGTTGGAAGTAATCATCTACTACACAGATAGAATCTATTTGGTCCCTAGTTCAATTTTGAAGGAGGAAGTTTTAAAGAAAGCTCATGATTCTCCTCTAGCAGGCCACCCCATTTTCTTCAAAACATACTGAGGGAAAGTTTCTCATGGATAGGGTTGAAGGCTGATGTTCTGAAGTATGTTAATGAATTCCCCACATGTCAGCAAAATCAAGTGGAGTACACTCATCCAGCTAGCCTCTTACACCCCTTTCCTATTCCAGAACAAAAATGGGAAAGCATTTCCATGGATTTCATCACTGGCTTCCCCAAGGTATTTTGTAAGGATTTCATATTTGTGGTGGTGAATAGGCTCACCTTTTTTTCGCATTTCTTTGTTGTTACTACCATTTTCACTACTACACAAGTGGTTGAACTATTTTTTAGAGAAGTTTTCAGATTGCATTGGCTACCTAAGAGCATTGTTAGTGATAGGGATAGCTTATTTTTTAATGTGTTTTGGTAAGAAATATTCAAAATCGTGGGGACAAAATTGACACATAACACAAGATATCATCCACAAACTCATGGCCAAGTAGAGAGGGTGAATCAATGGTTGTAAGGTTACTTGAGGAACTATGTTAGTGGATATTAAAAAGTGTGGATAAAATGGTTTCATTTGGGTGAGTTTTGTTACAATACTACTTTTCTATGTCCATTGGCATGTCTCCTTTCAAAGAAATTTATGGTTATGATGCATCCACTTTTATTGACCACATTTTTTGTGATAGTATAGCTCTAATGGATAAGGATTGGATTGAATAAAGTCAAGAAATAATTTTGAAGGCTTTGAAATGTAACTTGCAGCTTACCCAAAAAATCAACAAAAACAATATGCAGACCAACATAGAGTGCAAAGGCATTTCCAAGTGAATGAATTGGTTTATTTGAGGTTGCATCCCTACAAACAAACCACCATAAAAGGTAAAGGTTCAGAAAAACTCAAACTAAGGTTTTATGGTCCCTATAAGGTGATTCAAACGGTTGGAGAAGTGGCCTATGAATTTGAGCTTCCCATGGGAAGTAAAATTCATAATGTATTTGATGTCTAAAGAAGGCTATAGGTCAAGATATTTTAGTTTTAGATACTTTACCTCCTTTGGATGATGAACGACAACTTGTTCTCATTCTAGACAAAATCTTGAAAACAAGGGAGAGGAGGTTAAGAAGCAGAACAATAAAAGAATACTTGGTATTAAACTGAGCACATATATCTGTGGACCAACACACAACTCACAAGATAGATCATACAATTTTATTGAGAAATTAAAGAATGAAATAATGCAAAAATGGCTTGCAACTGTGAATGCTTTCATTAATCAAAAGTAATTAGATAATTAATTACAATGAGGTACAATGGCTAAATAGCCACATGCAATTCAAATCCATGTGAGGAAATTCGAATTGGTTTGACACTACTTGACTGCATAGTTAACTAACCTTGTCTAAATCATTATTGGAGTTCAAAATCCCAAACCAAGTGTCTAATTCAATGTTAACTACTCTAACTCACTAAGGTGGGTGAGTAAATGTGCCTCACTTGCATGCAGCCATGCAAAGCTAGCGCTAACTAAGTAGAACTGAATTTAAGAGACTAGAACTAATTGTAACTAACTTGTAACTAAGTTTTACTAGTCACCAACTAAACTCAACTAATGGAGGTTGGTGTTGGCACTCCCAGTGGAACCTAATTTGTAGGGATTGATCTAGGAGGATCCTAAGCTGATGCATGCAAGTGAAATCATTGGTGGTTGTCCTCAATTAGTGTTTCCCACACTTTATTAACTAGTACATGTGCCCCAATTAGGCCAAGTGGACCCAATGGTGCCAGTGACTAAATATAGATTGAAAGGACTCCTGATTTAGACATATTTGACCAAATTGGACAAGGGAGGATTTAATCCTAACACCCCCCCTAAATGCTAAATTGGAAAATTTGTTAGCCCCAGTAAATAAGACCATAGGTCACCCATTACAACAAGAAAAGTAACTACTCAATACAAGGATTTGGGGAAAAAACCACATGGGAAAAAAAAACCCTCTAACTAAGCAGATATAGTCATGATTCAAGTTTAAAAAACTTGAAGATATGTTTCTACAACCTTCATCTCTGTGATGTAGTGAAGCATCATGCATGATGTTCTATGCACAAGTATCCTGGTCCTGGCATGTAGACTTCTCCATCTTCTCCCAAAATGATGATGCAAGGAAGGAGGAATGTAAACTTTGCCTCTTTCTAGATGAAGATATGTATGATCCACTCTATTCCTCTGAAGGTAGTGTAACTAATTAGACCTTTCCATGTAGCATCTCATAGGGATTTTGTTGCATCTCTCCAAAGGGGGTATCTTGCATGACATAGCACAAGGTTCTTTGTCTTCTGTGTTTCAGATCGATTTCCGGTCATCTTTCTATCTTCCTGCTTGGGAGTAAGGACTGGATATGGATCTGAATCACCTTGAATCTCAATCTCATAAACTGATACAGTTGGTTCTGCAATACTAGTGGAAACTACAAAACAAGTAGATGGAATTAAGTTTTTACCTTCCCTTTCAAGTGGTAGCTGAGAATGCACTAGTTGTGAAAATGACATGAAATGTGAGAACTCATATGCCTTGAAAGCATGATTTGCAACACCCTTCATTATGATTTTCCCAGTAGAGATATTTGTGATCTCCACTGAGTCGGGGCCAAATATCACTCGCTTTGGAGATCCAGTGTGAGTCATATGGTATATAGATAATAGATTTGCACCTAAGGAGGGCACATAAAGCACATATTTGAACTTTCCATGTTCAAGCTTGATAGAACCCTTCCCTTTGGCTCGAATTTGACTGTTATTACCCATCTGAATACTAGGACCATCAAAATACTGTAAAGAAGAGAATGATTCTCTGGATGCAACCATATATTTGGAAGCTCCAGAATCAATGAGGAAGGCATGTGCTATTGAAAAGCTATCCTTCAGTGCGTGGCATGTATTTTCATGTTCTTCAATTTATTCTCTATGGTCAGCCTTCCTTGTGCTAGAAGGTATAATAATGTTTTGTTTCTTCAAAATAATATCCATTTCATCAATTGTTCTTCTCATACATGATCTTTCTGGATGAAATCCACTACCACATTAAGAACAAAGGGTCTTTCCTTTGCCATTCTTCTTGCTTCTCTTCGAACCTGAAGGATATTTTGTCTGATCTTTCTCCACATGAGACTCATCCTTTAGATTCCCCTTACCATTCACAACCTTAAGTCCTCCAACAACCAGTGCATAATCTCTGGAAGATCAAATGATCCCCATTTGGATCAACTTTTCATGCTCATGGCTGAGACATTCAATGAAGGCATTAAGAGTGGGAATCCTCCAATTTGGAGTAGTGAGCTTCCCTGAATTAATGGTTGATACAAACACTAAGTAGTCTGCACCAATTTTTGAGAGGATGGCAAGGATGAGTTGATCATCCTCCTTCTCAACCTTGCACAGCTTCAACTGGAACACCAGGTTTTTGAATTTGGTGAAGAAGTAATTTAGTGTTTCAAAATTAGATGGATGAAGAGAAATCAACTCATTCTATAGCTGATAGATCCTTAGGTAATCCTGACTATGAAATAAAGAAGCAAGCTTATCCCAAACCTCGTTGGGAGTCTTCAATCCATTGATGTGGAAGATAATATCTCTAGATATTGAGAGGCATAAGCATCCATATGATTCATCAAACCTATTCCAGTATTTTTCTTTGTCAACATAATGAACCGATTCTACCTCTATCTCCATTGTGACTCTGAAGAGTCTTTTGGAGCAAACTGCATCTCCATGTCCTCCTTCCAGTAGTGGTAGTTGAAAGGAGTAAGAATCTCAATTGGAGGGGCCATTTTGAAATGCAATGAAGGAGACTGAGCTGCTATAGCGAATGCAATGAAGAAGACTGAAAAACCTATAAATCACATAATCAAACAAACAAATTAAGGTCGACAACCTACACTTTTGGAATTTTCTTCACACCCAGTATAGTTGATCAAGAAAACTTGATCAACAATTCCTTAACTTGGGATATTAAGTGGTAAATTCTCCGCTTCTGGTGCAGTGCTAAGAGGAGCAATTTTGCTTATTTTTTTTTTGATCCAAGTATGAATCTGTAGTAGGAGAAGTTCCTTGTCCTGTCGAGGCTCCGATACCATATTAAATTCAACACATAGATCTGTGGAACAACACACAATTCATAAGATAGATCATTCAATTTTACTGAGAAATTGAAGAATGAAACAATTCAAAAATGGCTTGCAACTATGAATGCTTTCATTAATCAAAAGTAATTAGATAATTAATTACAATGAAGTACAATGGCTAAATATCCTCATGCAATTCGAATCCATGTGAGGAAATTCAAATTGATTTGACTCCCCTTGACTTCATAGTTAACTCACCTTGTCTAGATCATTATCAAAGTTCAAAATCCCAACTCAAGTGTCTAATTCAGTGTTAAATAGTCTAATTGTCTAAGGTAGGTGAGTAAATGTGCCTCACCTGCATGCATCCATGCAAAGCTAGCACTAACTGAGTAGAAATGAATGTAAAAGACTAGAGCTGAATGTAACTGAATCCTAACTGAGCTTAACCAGTCACCGAATGAACTCAACTAATGGAGGTGGGTGTCCACACTCCTAGTGGCTCCTAATTTGTAGGGATTGATCTAGGAGGCTCCTAAACTAATGAATGCAAGCACAATCAGTGGTGGTTAACCTCAATTAGTGTCTCCCACACTTTAGTAAGTGGTACATGTTCCCTAGTTAGGCCAATTGGACCCAATGGTGCTACTGTCTAAATATAAACTAAAAGGAGTCCTGATTTAGACATATTCGACCAAACTGGACAAGGGAGGATTATAATCCTAACACTTGGTACAATGGAAGGATCTTCCTAGTGAGGAAACCACTTGGGAAGAGGAACAAATTTTGTAGAATCCAAACTTGGCATTGCTTGATGACAAGCAATATTGGTTGGGGAGGACTGTCTTTTCCCCATCCTAATGAGACTACTAGTTGACTATGTTTCACCCACCTACTAGTTCCCTAGGTTGGGGAGGAGGCATTAAATCTTGCAACAAGGGAGATATGGGACCCAAAAGAACCTTATTTTGTTATTTACACAATAAATTGGGTCATACAAATAATAAATGGGGAGAAAATAAAGTGGCATTTCTTCATAAGGACATTTGGAGGTTCATGGAGACCTGGGTGAGTAGATTATTCCTTACACATGTCATGACTTAACCCCAAATTCAAAATTATGAGTAATGGAACATTATTGGAAGGTGAATAGGTGTCATTTAACATATCACAAGCCCAGGTATTTGAATGGTTGAAGAGTAGTAAATCCCCATAGAAGAGGAATTGGCCAAGAAGAAACTAGCTGCCACTTGGAGAGAGATTCCCTGCATTTTATGGCAACAATGATGGAAGATTCTATGAAATATCAGACCCAATTTCAGACCTGATTGAAAACCTATGACAATCTGACATGTCAGGGCTAAAAATAGCCTCCAATAGGGCACACTTGAGGCTTAGTGGTGACAATTCAAATTTGGAGGAAGAAGAAGGGTTGAGGAGAAGCACAAGTGTCATGGAGGTTACTAAACATGAAGGATGAGTTGGAGGAAGCCTATGGGAATGAATTCGACCTTGGAGGGCCTTATGATGTTTATAAAAATATGTCATGAGAAATTAGAAAGGATTTTGATCATTTGAGAATTTTCCATTGTCATTTTGGAAAGCACTAACTTGTCTATTGGACAGTGAGTGCTCGCTAACCCTGCTAGTGAACCAATATGAAGAGAGTGTTGTTAGTGCTATTTATTTTTGCTGAAAGTTAGTGCTATCATTAAATTTGATTTTAAGATATATTGGTGATCAAATGGTTTTTAAACTTGCCTCATTAAAACAATTTATCAAAATTCTGAGGTGGCGAGAAGAAAGAGGTTAAAGAGTTTTGGGTAAAAGGAAGAGAATTATATATGGATCAAAGCTTTATAAAGGTGACTTAAAGATTTAATTTATAAAGGAAAGAGTTTGTATTTTTATAAAAACAAATGGTTTGTATTTTGCTGAAAGTTAGTACTATCATTAAATTTGATTTTAAGATATATTGGTGATCAAATGGTTTTTAAACTTTCCGCATTAAAACAATTTATGAAAATTTTTAGGTGGCGAGAAGAAAGAGGTTAAAGAGTTTTGGGTAAAAGGAAGAGAATTATATATGGATCAAAGATTTATAAAGGTGACTTAAAGGTTTAAGTTATAAAGGAAAAGGTTTTTATTTTTATAAAAACAAAATTTATTTTTATAAAAATACTAAACAAAAATATTTATAAAAAATTATTGGCCTAAAGCCCATCTTCAAGAACCAAGTCACATGTGGGCCACAAAATTGCCACATACCAAGTAAAGTCGGCAATCAAATCAAAGTGCAAGAGCCAAGCTCTCACAAGAAGTATCATATTCCCTTTGTTCCTTTGTATAGATTAAAACTACTGGTGTATATAAAGATCAAGACAAATACACACTTTTTGCATGTGGGATATTATGAAAAATAGTTTTAAAAATACACATTAGCTACAAAAAACTCAAAAGCCATGAATTTTAGCCAAGAGTGGCCATGTGTATGATTTCATATGCAAACAAGAATGGCACTCTCAAGTCCTTTGGGTATATTTTTACACATTGTAATTTTACAAACTCTATAAAGATGGAATGAAAAATATGCAAGAATTGCTGCTATGTAATTTGAAGAAATAGAATATTGCAGACTTAAATTTGATCATTTGCTTGCTCAATTCCAGCATGATGATTTATTGGTGGAGATTTTACGGTTGCTGAATGGAAGCATGGGAATGATGAATTATTGTAGAAGAATCAATAAAGAAGTTAAGAGTTTATTGTTGATTATGGTATTCTAAAACAAAGGTGGATCGATGGGTTATGCAAATGTCCATATGCAATTCGAAATCAAAATAAATACATATGCAAATGTCCACATTTCCAAGATTTATTGTGACTAGTTTCCATTTGTTGATTTCTCATTTCAATGGAGTTGTATATATGATGTATGTTACGACCTGGATCTGATATAATATGCCGTTAGTGAGATATTACAATGATTTTAATGGTCCATATTCATTATGCTCTATTTTTTAACCATTATCTACACAAATTGTGAGTCAAAGTTGAGCTTTTACATGCCATTTCCCTTAAGCAAATATCATTGAATTTATGCATTCGAATATGAATCTTCAAAACTCTATTGAAGAGATATTACCCATACTAAATGATAGTAAATGAATTCTAATAATAGACCCCATACTCTCTTTGACAAGCTAGGAGGGTCACATAGGAGTTGGAGAGCCATTTCTACTCACACCCTAGGGGGATTTGCACCATAAATTGCTAGTAATTTTTTTTTTCAATGTTCCAAAATCGAGTTCCATATGTCCATAACTTGTCATAAATTTATCAAAGATTGAATTCACTAGTTCTAAGACTCTCCATATTAGTGCTTACCAAATTCAATACCCTCTTGTGCCATTCAAATCCCTTAGTGTCAAGACTAGTCAAGGCAATTTTTCCCCAAATTCTAACTTAATTGAGAATTTTTGAATTGGCTCATTACACTTAAATGTAAAGAAAACAAAACATGGGTGACTCCTCTTGAATATTTAACCCATATACTAAATGGTGTTGTGATTAGTTATCCTTCTATGCGTATGTACACTTTCGACACTAAAGGCGAAAGGATCTTATTATCACATACATATATTAGGGTTTCCAAGAATTACTTATATGAGCGTTGAGTTTCTCTTTGAAATTTGATAACTTGCCCCATCTTTATGTACATATATTAAGGTTTCATTCCAATTGTATATAAAGTATATACCCTAAATATTTGACGAGAGCCAAGGGGTTTAATGGTTAAATCATATGCATCAAAATCTATTGAAATATGAGAATTACAAATCCCTAGTGTGTGTACGAGAATTACAACTCCCTAGTGTGTGTGTACACACACTTGTTTATGGCAGAGCTATTTTTCACTTACCCGTTTAGTTAACTTGAGGCCCTAACATAACGACATTAAAAGAGGATTTATTTGTTAGAGGATGATCTCCTTATTCAATGAACAAGGTCAAAAGCAAATTTTTTATTTATCAATGTATAAGGGAATAATATTTTTCTTAGAAAATATTTGAGTTTAGAAAATGAGCGATTAAAGATTTCCCTTTATTCTACCCTAGGTGATCGCCTCTGTTAATTTATTCTTCAACTAAGTACTCTTCATTTAGTTGTGTTAGTGCTAAGTGATTATGTTTATGCATGAATGTCTTCTTCTTTTATGATATTACAATTGCTCAATCATGATGGAATCTATTAATTATGTCGTTAACATGATTTAGTTATGCTTTAATTTATTTTCCAACTAAGTACTCTTCATTTAGTTGTGTTATTGCTAAGTAATTCTGTTTATTTTATTGCAAGAATGTTTTCTTATTTTATGATATTACAATTGCTCAATCATGATTGTCTCCTTAGGAATCCTTACTACTTGTAGATGATCCCATTAAATATGAGAAGAGAAGCCTCCAGGCTCTCCTTATTGTATCAGTAATTTGATTGAAGAAAACGTTGAAGAAAATAACAAATTGATTGACAGATGTTTAACTTAATAATGAGTAAAAATCAAGAATAATAATAAATCGGTTAAAAATGAAACTACTTAAGGTAATTTATAATCTTATTTTATAAAAACATTTAGAATTATAATATACTTTCATAATGTAATTATCAAGTCTAAAGCATTAGACGAATTTTGTAAGGAACTACCGCAAAACTTTTAGAGTAGCCAAACTTGGTTGCTCCTGTGAACTTGTTTGGTTCCTCCAAACCAACTCTTAGAGTAGCCAAAATTGCTTGCTCCAGAACCCCTGAGCCCTTTTGTTGAACCAAAACCACAAATTCTTATCAATCTCTTTGCATCAATAGATTATTTCCCCTTCTATCTCCAACCTCCTACTTAGTTGATGGACATACTATTTTATAGTATTTTGCCTAGGACTTGGTCATTTATGAGTCACCCACTCTTTAATGCTCGAGAAAGAGTCTTTACTTGATTTTAGGGAAGATGGCTCATGCATTTACTGAGGCAACCTTTTTCATTTTTCATTGCCTCTCAATTATTTAATTAATTAAATAATAATAATTTCATTACATTTATTTTGACTTTATTTGTCAAAATAAAAATAAAAAATATTCAAAGTAATTAACAATTGTTTGGTTGGTTGCATACATTAATACCAACTTTGGTAAATTGTATTGGGTAGATTATATATTTGATTAATTAACAAAATAAATAAATAAATTTGTTTGGTTGGTTGCATACATTAATACCAACTTTGGTAAATTGTATTGGGTAGATTATATATTTAATTAATTAACAAAATAAATAAATAAATTTAAAAAAAATGATGATAATGGTGACTAAACGCATTGAGACCAACTTTGGTCTATTGAGTCTTCAAAATTAAGAAAATTAAAAAATTATCATATTATAAACTGTATATTCTCTACCAATGTTTTTAGAAAAAATGTTAAGAAGGATTGTAATTTATATTGAAGAAAAAAAATGTTCACAAAGTTATAAAATTAATTTTCAAAGACAAAAAATCACTTTATTTGTTTATTAAAAACAATTTTATTTTACACACATAAATTGTTGTGAAGTATTGATTCTAGATTATAATTTAAAATTATTCACTGTCCCTTTACATATCACAAACCAACTTCCTTATCTCTCACCTAAGCCATAACTTCCTCATTATCCATTTTAACAACTAAATAATAAAAGTTTTTGCTATCTTAAAAAAACTTAACATAAAAGGTAATCTCCAAAGAAAAACCTATATACTCATTTTTAATTTAAACAATTTTTCAATTATTTTTAAATAAATAATATATTTATTAATAAAATACAACTTTAAAAAATATTACAAAATAAACATGCATATATAATAACTAATATGTAAACTTCAAACAAATAAATAAAAAATATATATACTCATTTTTAATTTAAACAAGTTTCCACATATATATATATATATATATACTTTCATCACACATTTATAAAACAATTACAACTCAAACTAAACCCAAGATATATGTCATTAATGTCTACTCAATATATAAATCCTAACACAAACTCTTCTATATACATAATAAAGAAAACAACCAAAAAAAATACATATATATATATATATACTTTTTCATCACACATTTATAAAACAATTACAACTCAAACTAAAGCCAAGATATATGCCATTAATGTTGACAGCTGCTCAATATATAAACCCTAACCCAAACTCTTCTATATACATAATAAAGAAAACAACCAAAAAAAAATACAAATAAAAACAACTGCAAGCCTATTCATAGAATCGCTGCCTACATGATAACCTTCGACAACACATTTATGAAACAACTACGACTCAAACTAAACCGATATATGCCATTAGTGTTGAGAGCTGCTCAATGTATAAACTATAACACATACTCTTCAATATACAGAATAATTTTAACTGTGCAGCAACTTTATAGTTCTACATGCAGTCACTTTAAAAAACTCGCAAATGTAACTACGT
>LPNX010998588.1:0-13601 GCA_001517045.1 Pseudotsuga menziesii | reverse complement strand
ATATAGTTGTTCCAAGCTTCATAGGCAACACAAGGAACATCCAAAATGTGCATTGGTTGAGTTGGAGGGAAACTCAACACATTTGTCGCCTAATTTGAACTCCATTTCTTATATTTAAAGACCACATGAAACTATCGTAGGTAGGAGGCATGTTTGAGATGGAATTGTTCTTAACTCTTAGACTATGAATTCAAAAGATTAAGGGATGATTATTAGTACAAAAAATGTTTTCCTTATCCAAAACATAATGGCACCATTGCTTCAAGGCCTTCACTAGATCTCAAAATTCTTTGTCATACGTGTTGTACTTCAGATTGGCGTTTGTCAAAGTCTTGGAATGATAGTTCGTGGGATGACCAACCCATTTTAATATGGCACTAGTAGCATAGTGTGAAGCATTTGTCTCAATCTCAAAGGGATATTGCGAATCCAAAAGGTGCAAAACCAATTTCAAATACAATGTAGTGTTTGAGTTCCAACAACTCTCGTCCATTAACTTTGTTAGGAAAACACAAGTGGATTGGAGAGTTGATGTAGGGGGTATGAAATGCGAGATAAATGAGTAGTAAAATGTTGATAAAAATTTAGGCCACTGATAAATACTTTTTCAAGCAACAACAATGAGGGGATGAGCCAGTTAACAAGAGCTTGTACATTGGCAAGATGAACACCTATTCCAATTTTATCAATAAGAAGTGATAGATAGTGAATGGAGGTTTCCCAATATAATACTTTTTGTGAGTAACCTGCAATTTGTGAGTTCGAAGCAGCTTTAGTACCAAGTGCACACATAGGTTCTCTTCCTACGTTTTACTAAAAATGATATTTTTTTCAAGATATATCACA
Source organism: Pseudotsuga menziesii (assembly GCA_001517045.1). Classification (NCBI taxonomy): domain Eukaryota; kingdom Viridiplantae; phylum Streptophyta; class Pinopsida; order Pinales; family Pinaceae; genus Pseudotsuga; species Pseudotsuga menziesii. The sequence continues at coordinate 12,755 of LPNX010998588.1, read as the reverse complement.
ATGAAAATCCTTGGATGGAGAAGAAACTTAGTCTTAAATCAATCTTATAGGTGTCACTGGAACTCATGAAAACCTAATGATGTTATCCCATTCAACAATTTCATCTTGGTAAAGAATTTGTTACCCTTGAAAATCATCATACTATGACAAGGGATAGCAATTTTTTGTAGTGATCTTATTAAGAGCATAAGAATATTTGACAGGGAACCACTTCTATGCTTTTGGAATAATGAAGGAAAAGGAGCCATTAGGGGAAGAAATAGGTTGGATATGGCCAGATCCCACAAGGGATTAATCTTATGTTCTAATTCAATAACTTTATGTGGAGATAATTGGTAAGAAAAAGCATTTGTATGGATGCACCAAAAATTAAATCAATGAAATATTGGATAAAACAAGTTGGGGGGAGACCCTCAAGAAGTTGAAAGGCATTTTTTTGTAAAACATGTTTTTTTTTGTAAGGGGACCACAAAAGAAGTATATCGCAAGTGCAATATATCGCACTTGCGATATTCAAAAGCGAAAAAAAAAATAAAACAGAGGCCGCAATCTCATTTTCAAAGCATCAGGACAATGAAACAACGTAGGAGCGAAAAAATGGAGGAGCGAAAAACCGCAGGTGCGATTTGCATTTTACCTTTTCGAGGTCGAGGCTGAGTTCGAGGTGGATTGCTCCAATGGCAGGTAAATGCTAGTTCAATCCTTTTCATTTAGCCTTCCATTCATTAATTTTTTTCATAATTTCTTTGTTTTTATAATTATTTTGAAGAAATTTTAAAAAATAATTGAATGTGAACAATCAAATAATGATTCTAAGTAAATTAACTTGCAATTTTATGTTTAAAACTTAACATACAACACAAATGAACAACAGAATGTGGAAAACCCACCCTCTAATAACCCACAACAACCAAACCCACAACAACCTAACCCACAACCAAACCCAGACCCGAAGGGGGAACAAGATAGAAACATAGATTATCGCACGATTGGCATCATTGAGGCACCTTAGCTCATCCATTAGAGGGGGGGGGTCATTTGAGAGATTCTTTAGCCGATGCCTTGGACATAATAACAAACACAATTTCCAGTGCCCAAGGAGCTCTGTACAACATTACCTCGTACAAAGAATCTAGGAGGCAATACTACTCCGATGGATTGACTCATAAAGACATCAAAGCCCTAAAATCACTAAAGACCAATTATTTTCATTATTCTGGGACCCAGCACCGGATTGGTTCCACTCACCAGTCGAGCACACATTTCCATAGACTGGTGCATTGAACCAAATATAAAGGCTAATTGGATGGATCGTTGGTATATGGTCTTCGATGAATACCCCCATGGGAATAGGGACATCCCATTTTATTTCCTTAGGAATTTGTATGCAGAATTCATCCTAGGGAAACATGTTAACTACTTCGATCTCTTAGGAAACTAGGGTGTTGGTCATGGGATGCCCCAAGATAGGGAAGCAGCCAGGACAGATCCCAACCATGTGACATTCCCACCACGCACACCAAAACCCCCTCGGGTATATCCTCCTGTAGGTCCTATCATTGAGTATACACGGGAGGCATTACTTGACATGGCAGAGACATTGCTTGAGCATGGGACTGATGTCCAAGGCAATGTAGACCAAGGGGCTGGCACTTCTACGGCGGGCCCATCTACATATCACAGAGGAGATACAGAGTCTTCAGAGTGTCATGTTACTCCACACCCTTGCACATCGTGTGGAGGCATATGCTATGGCCCTGCTTCCGACTTCCGAGATGATGGATTACTTCGCTTTGTAAGTAAAACTCATTATTTTAATATTATATTTTGTTTCATGTCAAAATATTCAATTGTTTCGCACTTTATTTCTATTTAATTATCTAACAATTTTTGTGAAGAAATATACAGCTGGTGTCCCATGGCACACCACAGTCGCATAGTCCGTCGATCAATGTTGAGAACATTGATGCGGCTGTCAATATTGCTTATGGGTTTGGTTCTTCACCAATAGGGGTAAGAACTATACTTTTTAATTTGTCAACTTTATTTATATATATTTATAACTTATAGATTGTAATGTATTCAATATGTATCCTAATTTTGATACTTGACATGTTTTGTGCAGGTTTCCCAGGAAGAGTATATTGTCTCGCAGCTTATTCCCTCTCATGCAGAGGTAGATTCGCAGACACAGGTATTATTTGAAATATGCTTTTAATTGTATATATGCTTTTAACTATGTTTCGCTTTGTTTGGAAAAATCATTTTGTAACTTACATATCGCTTTGACATATGCTACTTTATGTAGGAACCTGTTGTGATAGTGGTGCTTGAAGAGCACCAAAGCGAGGTTGTTGTCAACCCACCTCTTCCCCCCAAATAGGTATGTATGTTTCGCTTTCTTTGGTAGTTCATCATTTTCATTCCAGGTAGTATATATGTCTCGGATTCACTATTTTATATGAAATTGACATATATATATGCTACTTTATATGCAAGCCCCTAGTGAGGCATCGGTGCGTGAAGAGCACCAAACCGGCGGCCCACCGTTGACGAGCCAGCAGGTATGTTTATGTAGATCGCTTTATTTGTATGTTTTTGTACATATCTTGATCAAGTAACATTCAATATGTATCCTAATTTTGACATGTAACATGTTTTATGCAGGTTTCCCATGATGAGTATATTGTCTCGCAGCCTATTCCCTCTCATGCAGAGGTAGATTCGCAGACACACGTATTATTTGAAATATGCTTTTAATTATATTTCTCTTTGTTTGGAAAAATCATTTTGTAACTTACATATCGCTTTGACATATATGTTACTTTATGTAGGAACCTGTTGTGACAGTGGTGCTTGAAGAGCACCAAAGCGAGGTTGTTGTCAACCTACCTCTTCCCCCCAAACAGGTATGTATGTTTTTCTTTCTTTGGTTGTTCATCATTTTCCTTCCAGGTAGTATATATGTCTCTGATTCACTATTTTATATGAAATTGACATATATATGCTACTTTATATGTAGGCCCTAGTGAGGCATCGGTGCGTGAAGAGCACCAAACTGGTGGCCCACCGTTGATGAGCTAGCATGTATGTTTATGTAGATCGCTTTCTTTGTACCTTTGTGTACATACATATGTTTCTCTGATTTGGTGCTTGAAGAAACCCAAATTGGTGACCCTCTCCCCCCCAAGGTACATGTATATTTGTTGACATTGGCATATATATATGCAGCCTGATAGTGAGCAAGTGGTGCAAGAAGAGAACCCAATCAGGGTCGCTGTCAGTGAGGCACCAGGACCCGTGATTACTTACTCACGTACAGTAAGTAGAAATGTTATTTTGGTTTCAAGGAATTTGAACAAATGTATATATAATTTTTAAAGGTTGGTAAATTAACTTACAAATGTTGGTTTTTATGCAGTCTCCACTGATGAGACCTATCCCTCTTGTTTAGCGATGGGGATCACCAGTGAGCAGTCGCAAAATAAAGCTACACTTCTCCAAAGACTCTGGTAGTGGCAACAAAATAGGGGATAACTAGAAAAAATGTATAGGGGGCATGTACATAGATGTATCTTTTTGTTCATATGTGTACACAGAGATGTACTTTTTGATCCACTATTTTGTATTATGGCCATGTGGCATGGAAATTTTTGTACAACATTATTGCTATATACATATATAATATAAAGCAAGGTTCAAATTTATACATATATATGGTTGACTTGATCTTGGAACATGATATCATGGTTGAATTGGTCATGGAACATGATATGTGTGGATGACCAATGTGATATAGTGATATGTGTGGTTTGTGCATGTGTGCTAACTTAAATGAATTTCCAATTTACTTAAAGGAAGAATTTAAACGACTCATCAACTTTTTAACATCATACAATTCTAACATGTACAATAACATATACCCAAATTTACGCACAGTAACAGACACTAACATACTCTACAAATCTAACATGTACACAATAACATACTCTACATTACCCTATGACAAGTTAACATCATACCATAAAGCACATCTCATGACTTACCCTACATTACCCTACTTTGTTCCGTCTCATAAAGCACATGTCTCATGACTTGCATGATTACGCACCAAACCCTAGTTGGACATCTCATACCTTGTCTCAAGACCCTAATTCCAGAGCATGCAACTTGGTGACTCATCAACTTCTTAACATCATACAATTCTAACATGTACAATAACATATATACCCTAATTTACACACAGTAACACACACTAACATACTCTAAAATTCTAAGATGTACACATAATAACATACTCTACATTACCCTACGACAAGTTAACATCATACCATAAAGCACATCTCATGACTTACCCTACATTACCCTACCTTGTTCCGTCTCATAAAGCACATCTCATGACTTGCATGATTACGCACCAAACCCTAGTTGGACATCTCATACCTTGTCTCAAGACCCTAATTCCAGAGCATGCAACTTGGTGACTCATCAAATCATCAACTTTTTAACATCATACAATTCTAACATGTACAATAACATATATACCCTAATTTACACACAGTAACACACGCTAACATACTCTACAATTCTAACATGTACACACAATAACATACTCTACATTACCCTACGACAAGTTAACATCATACCATAAAGCACATCTCATGACTTACCCTACATTACCCTACCTTGTTCCGTCTCATAAAGCACATCTCATGACTTGCATGATTACGCACCAAACCCTAGTTGGACATCTCATACCTTGTCTCAAGACCCTAATTCCAGAGCATGCAACTTGGTGACTCATCAAATCATCAACTTTTTAACATCATACAATTCTAACATGTACAATAACATATATACCCTAATTTACACACAGTAACACACGCTAACATACTCTACAATTCTAACATGTACACACAATAACATACTCTACATTACCCTACGACAAGTTAACATCATACCATAAAGCACATCTCATGACTTACCCTACATTACCCTACCTTGTTTCGTCTCATAAAGTGGCACATCTCATGACTTGCATGATTACGCACCAAACCCTAGTTGGACATCTCATACCTTATCTCAAGACCCTAATTCCAGAGCATGCAACTTGGTGACTCATCAACTCATCAAATTTTTAACATCATACAATTCTAACATGTACAATAACATATATATACCCTAATTTACCCACAGTAACACACACTAACATACTCTTCAATTCTAACATGTACACACAATAACATACTCTACATTACCCTATGACAAGTTAACATCATACCATAAATCACATCTCATGACTTACCCTACATTACCCTACCGTGTTCCGTCTCATAAAGCACATCTCATGACTTGCATGATTACACACCAAATCCTAGTTGGACATCTCATACCTTGTCTCAAGACCCTAATTCCACAGCATGCAACTTGGTGACTCATCAACTCATCAACTTTTTAACATCATACAATTCTAACATGTACAATAACATATACCCTAATTTACACACAGTAACACACACTAACATACTCTACAATTCTAACATGTACACAATAACATACTCTACATTACCCTATGACAAGTTAACATCATACCATACTATGATACAATAACAATGTACCATAACATAACATACTAGTTCAATATGTACCATTATCTAACTGAACCAAAATAGTGAAATATATACATTGATATTACATGTCACCTTTATTCAAGAATCACAAGGAAGAAACCAAATAGGGCCCTTCAATTATCTCTTCGAACTCCATATATTCCAGAATTTGACTTGCTTAAGGAAGAGAATCAACAATAATATTTAGTTCCCAAAAACATGCTGAAAACTTAATACATACTAAAGAGTAGTAGTATTTGACAATTAAAGGTCTTGTTTAGTTCCCATGCCACAATAATGTTTAGTTCCCAATAATGTTGTTGTGCATGCAATTATTGGTGATCTCATGTGTTTGTAGTTGACTCAAGCCTAACTTGCATGATTGCTCACCAAACCCTATTTGGACATCTCATACCTTGTATTGACCCTAGTTGGAGCATGCACAACTTGGTGACTCATGAAACCCTAGTTGGTGCATGTGCAAGTATTGGTGATCTCATGTGTTTGTAGTTGACTCTCCTAACTTGCATGATTGCTCACCAAACCCTAGTTGGACATCTCATACCTTGTCTTGCCCCTAGTTGGAGCATGCACAACTTGGTGACTCATGAAACCCTAGTTGGTGCATGTGCAAGTATTGGTGATCATGTGTTTGTAGTTCACTCTCATAACTTGCATGATTACGCACCAAACCCTAGTTGGACATCTCATACCTTGTCTTGACCCTAATTCGAGCATGCCACAATAATGTTTAGTTCCCAATAACATGCTAAAAATAAATGTACTAAAGAGTAGCAGTATTTGCACTCCAATTAGGTCTTGTTTAACATGGACAATTTATAGTGAGATCCTAGTGAACAAAAACCTAGAGAGTTTTTACACCACCATTGAAAGCACATTTTATCAAGAGCATTGAGGCCATTAATTATCCAAAGTTGTGTTCTCCAATGCAAGCTCCAACTTTATACTTACTAACATGCATATATCATTTACAAAAATTAAGATGCCCTATGATACTAAAATTCGGATCACTTTGATATGCACCATCAAGGAAACCCATGACTTTGATATGTAAGCTACCATGGGAAAATAATTCTAGATGTACATGTGTTTAGTGTACTTTTTGAGACATGTGTGTTTAGTGTTTAGTTGGTGCATGCAAGTATCAAGGTGATCATGTGTTTGTATAACTTCACTCTCCTAACTTGCATGATTGCTCACCAAACCCTAGTTGGACATTCTCATACCTTGTCTTGACCCTAGTTGGAGCATGCCACAATAATGTTGTTGTGCATGCAAGTATTGGTGACTCTCCTAACTTGCATGATTGCTCACCAAACCCTAGGTGGACATCTCATGTACCTTGTCTTGACCCTAGTTGGAGCATGCTATAATAATGTTCAGTTCCCAATAACATGCTGAAAATAAATGTACTAAAGAGTAGCAGTATTTGCACTCCAATTAGGTCTTGTTTAACATGGACAATTTATAGTGAGATCCTAGTGAACAAAAACCTAGAGAGTTTTTACACCACCGTTGAAAGCACATTTTATCAAGAGCATTGAGGCCATTAATTATCCAAAGTTGTGTGTTCCAAAGCCAGCTCCAACTTTATACTTACTAACATGCATATATCATTTACAAAAATAAGATGCCCTGTGATACTAAAATTCGGATCACTTTGATATGCACCATCAAGGAAACCCATGACTTTGATATGTAAGCTACCATGGGAAAAGAATTCTAGATGTACATGTGTTTAGTGTACTTTTTGAGACATGTGTGTTTAGTGTTTAGTTGGTGCATGCAAGTATCAAGGTGATCATGTGTTTGTATAACTTCACTCTCCTAACTTGCATGATTGCTCCCCAAACCCTAGGTGGACATCTCATGTACCTTGTCTTGACCCTAGTTGGAGCATGCCACAATAATGTTTAGATCCCAATAATGTTGTTGTGCATGCAAGTATTGGTGACTCTCCTAACTTGCATGATTGCTCCCCAAACCCTAGGTGGACATCTCATGTACCTTGTCTTGACCCTAGTTGGAGCATGCCACAATAATGTTTAGTTCCCAATAACATGCTGAAAATAAATGTACTAAAGAGTAGTAGTATTTGCACTCCAATTAGGTCTTGTTTAACATGAACAATTTATAGTGAGATTCTAGTGAACAAAAACCTAGAGAGTTTCTACACTACCGTTGAAAGCACATTTTATCAAGAGCATTGAGGCCATTAATTATCCAAAGTTGTGTGTTCCAATGCCAGATCCAACTTTATACTTACTAACACACATATATCATTTACAAAAATAAGATGCCCTGTGATACTAAAATTCGGATCACTTTGATATGCACCATCAAGGAAACCCATGACTTTGATATGTAAGCTACCATGGGAAAATAATTCTAGATGTACATGTGTTTAGTGTAATTTTTGAGACATGTGTGTTTAGTGTTTAGTTGGTGCATGCAAGTATCAAGGTGATCATGTTTTTGTACAGAAATTCACTCTCCTAACTTGCATGATTGCTCACCAAACCCTAGTTGGACATTCTCATACCTTGTCTTGACCCTAGTTGGAGCATGCCACAATAATGTTTAGTTCCCAATAATGTTGTTGTGCATGCAAGTATTGGTGACTCTCCTAACTTGCATGATTGCTCACCAAACCCTAGGTGGACATCTCATGTACCTTGTCTTGACCCTAGTTGGAGCATGCCACAATAATCTTTAGTTCCCAATAACATGCTGAAAATAAATGTACTAAAGAGTAGATGTATTTGGTCCAATTAGGTCTTGTTTACCATGGGAAAAGAATTAGATGTACATGTGTTTAGTGTACTTTTTGAGACAATGCTTGAATAAGAGATTAATTCTTGAACAAAATAATGGTTGTTTCGTCAAGTAGAACTCATAACTAAGTTTGAATCCCTAGCCAAATACCCCATATGACCATGTACAAATAATTACCTTATGATGATTTTGAGTTCTCTTTTTCCATACCAATGCCACTAACAATCATAATAAAAGCACATCTCATACCCTGTTCCGTCTCATAAAGCACATCTCATGACTTGCATGATTACGCACCAAACCCTAGTTGGACATCTCATACCTTGTCTCAAGACCCTAATTCCAGAGCATGCAACTTGGTGACTCATGAAATCCTAGTTGGTGTGCATGCAAGTATTGGTGATCACATGTTTCTAGTTCACTCTCTTAACTTGCATAATTTCTCTCCAAACCCTAGTTGGACATAAAATAACTTGTCTTGACCCTAGTTGGAGCATGCAAGTATTGGTGACTCATGAAATCCTAGTTGGTGCATGCAAGAATTGGTGATCATGTGTTTCTATTTGCCTCTCCTAATTAAATGTATATATATTAAACTAAAAACATCAAGAAATGTAAATTTCAACAACTCAAGAACTTGTTATTTTCCGAACTAAATTTGGTGGTGTCTAAAGACACCATTCTTGGCACCTCCAATGTGCCGTAGATGGTGTTTGTATCCTAGGCACACCAAATTATAGACATTAGTAACATCTTAAGAAAGAAAAGAGAACCCAATGAAAATGTGCAAGCATGGTTTAAATAAGGCACCTGACAATGCACTCATACAAGTAGGCCATCCGGATCATCTCTGGTGCCGATAGTGTCCATCAATATTTCGTGCTCTATATGAGGTAGCAAGTATCATACATGTGACCTATTTTTGTGAGCAAGTGTGCGGAGCTTGATGTTTGTACCAACTACTAGGTTGGTGAAGTGGTATACAATAGCTCCTGGTCTATAATCCTGATATACATACCCACCCTTCATTTTCTGTTGTGTTGCAAGTGTCAAGTACTCCCCTTTTATAACCATCGAGCCGGTTGGGAATTCAATATTTTCATCATTTGTAATAGGTTCTAGAAGGGTTTGTTTCCCCTCTAAGCAACGTGCCAACCAATAGTCAGAACCCCATTCATTATTTTTGGGGGAAACCACTGCATATATCTGACCTGTGAAAAGAAATAGGTCGAGTTAACAATTTACATTTTGTAAATAAGGTCTTGCATATCTAATTTCTACATAAATTAAATTATACAAATGTCGAGTAAACAATTTACATAGGGGGTCATTTTCTTATTTAGGTACTACTCATGTACCTGCTTGTATGAGATCCGATATGTGATCATAGTCTCTAGAAATATGTGTCTGGTCATCTTCCAAATGGTATATTTCATTGCCCTCGTTGAAATTGGTACCAAGTGTCACTCAATCCCATGTATCAATGGTATCAGTATGCTCACAATCATCCCATTCACCGATGCTACAAGAACTGCAAAATCAAGCCTTCAATCTTGTCCAAATTTGTAGGGCCGAGTTGTCTGAGCTTCTAATTGAATGAAACTGTCGAGTTCCATTCACTGTGTTCACCCGAGGTGTTTTTGATCGGTCCACATTTGTAACCTCCCAGAATATTCTTCGCACTAAGTGTTTCCTTGTTGCTTGTTCTCCCATGACAAATGCACACCATTGGACTATAGATGCTGCGTCTCGAAGGTGAGCACCTGTAAACTTCATCTCTTCCCTTCGAAGGGCAGTTTTAATGCATGCACTAGCACCATCGTGCTCTCCTTTTCCATGACCAATTTCAAAGTAGTTCCATACATGTGGCACCTTGTATTTTAGGTGCAACAAACACAACTATTCAAATACATGTGCATTCTTGAACTGTCCAACACAACCATCTGACCAAATGAAATGACGATAAAATGGTATATCCATAGCTATCACGTGGTCATAGAATAATTTAAAGAAATGTTGCACGTAATGGATGTCATGGGTCCGGTCGTCACTTATGTAGAAGTGACTTTCTTTCAGTATCACACGTTTCTCTTCACTGCTATCTTGCCCATGTTGATATGTGATATGCACCATTATGCTCACCTGCTCTGAGTGATAGTATTGACTTTGAATTTCATTTTGTGGTTGTAGGGTGTAATTTTCAGCAAATTCAACCACTGATAGTATTGTTCCGAGAGGGAAGGTGTCCCGGCATATTCTGAATTGCTCATCTTGCCACCGTGCCATATCGACATGTTGAATGTACTATTGGATCTTTCCACGAAACTCTGGAATAAAATCACATACTCGAACCTAGAACATGAATATTAATATGTCAATAAACCACATAAAAAAATGTGTGTGTACATGTGAATATTGATTTGTAAATATTCAATAATTTACCTGTGAAGTCACCAATTTAATCTTCCTGCTTTCTTTCCCATCATTTAGCTGATATGTCTCATACTAATAGTTTTGCTTCTCAACAATTGCATTCCCGAATGCTTGATCTTCACTTTCATGGATGCAATCAGACCATAAGGATAGCCCACCACAATTGTTGCAATAACCGTCTACACATTGTTTTAAGTAATGTGTCTACCCATCTTGCCTCGGACACATGAGGCTATGGATGAAATATCTGGATGAAATTGGCGGTACTATACTTGAGCATTCCTGCACATGGTTAGGATGCAAAAAACGACATATATGTGCAAATGTATGGTAATATAGGTCAAACTCTATGTGGTATCTACAACAACAAGTGCTCCGGATGGTATTGATTCTAACATACCAAGTCTTGCATTTTTCAAAAGATCTTTGCCCGAGCCTTAGCTCTACATGGGAAACTTTAAACATCTCGAACAGTTGAGTTTGTGTCATGTCAAGATAATGCTTAACATGAGGTTCAGTGTGATGAGAACCCCTACAATGTTTTAACACATCCTTCGTGTTAGAAGAAGGCCTAGTGTTATCGTGCCAAAACGTTTGCACTAGGCCCTTCACTGCTTCGACTAACTTCATGTCTTTGCGGGGCAGCCTACCGCTAAATGCCCATAATGTTTCCATTTGTCCCTCTACATCAAGGTTGTCTCTTCTTACTGAATATTTTTTAAGAGTCTTTGGATGTAAAGGAACAATTTCTGGTGTGCATTTAAGTAAACAGCGTTGTCTTGTGGATCTACATACAATTGATTCAGCCAATACACGACGAGCCACATTACAGTCTTTTGAACGAGTTTTTTTACCAATCGATGTGAATGCAGCAGCAAGAGATTTAACAATGTGATTACTTGATTCCATATTCTTCATTGTTGTTATGCCTAAATTTCTTCTAACAATTTCCATATTTCTAGATTTAAGCAAAGCTAAAAACAGTTGGCATTTACCGGCTTCAGATTTGTTATCAAAATATTGTATCATTATTTGAGAAGAATGACGAAGGATAGTGCGTTTAGCCACCTTACCTTCCATGGAATTCAATCTGCTCTCGTCCACTTGTATTCGTTCAGGAGTTCTCTTTCATTTTGATGCAAAATTTCTTGCCGTTTGAAATGCTGGAGTGACGTTTACATCCACTACCGGATCACAACTTCGATTAGGAGATTGAACCAACGAACATGGTTGTTGTTGAGTCACATTTGCATCTGGAGTAACATAATTATTGAACTGTTCACAAGATTGACCGTCTACTAATGGATGAATAATATCAACTTCTGTATAACCAGCTTCTTCTAATTTTGCATTATCTTCCCTAGCCTCTAGGTCAGGTATCTCTTGAGGGGGGATGGGAACTATTTGCTCATGTAATGAATGCCGACGATTTCTTGAATCTTCCCTTTTTTTTGTTTTTTATTTTCTGCTTCTTCCGGTGTAAGCATCTTCCTTGCTGACTTTCTTCCTCTATTACGTACATTCCCCATTGAAATCCACCCAAACCTATACAAAACTATGCAATTATGTAAGTAATGATAAAAATTTGCATGTCCAACAATTCTCTGTGCGCGAGTTCAGACGAATTATGTCTTTTGATACGTTAAAGGTGGCCAACCCAACGCCACCCTACATTTTCTATAAAACATAAATCGCATTTCCAATATAACGCATATGCGATATTGAATTTTAGCTTTTTAATGAAGGGAAAGGGTTTTCCATAACGCATTCCCGATATATCGTATATGCGATTTATTGCATATACGATATATTGCATATGCGATTTAGTTCTCAATGAAAATGTGTTATTTACATTGTGATCTTTTTTTTGTTACCTTTTCCACCTCGAGATTCTTACCTTTTCCTCTAATTGTTGTA